>JADANM010005719.1:7777604-7787894 GCA_026213755.1 Eurema hecabe
TACATAAGTAGCGATCGCAACAGACAGTAGTAGTTATGTATATATCATAACATACAGACAGACCTACTATCGTATTTATAATAGTAGTGATTACACTGTTAACGCTGGAACGAGGTGAGTACCTTATTGAATTAAAAAAGCCAATACTTGAACAGTCTTGAATAATTTTGGAATTATTTTACAAAATAACAGTATGGTATGGTCAAAGAATTATCGAAATCAGATCAGTTAATGAGTTATGCACCCACAAGCACATTTGGCCATACATTTTTATATGATTGGTGTTCATTGAAACGAAATAGTGCGAGTTACATCACGTTTAATTATTACATAATCGCTTTAAATACTCTTTGGGGCTGTTAGATTCCTCTTAGCTGCAGGAACTTGTTTTAGGCGGATGAACTATAGCTCTATTTATTTTACTAAAACTTAAAAACAGTAAAGATTCCTAAATCAAATCAATTACCAATTTGGACATTTTCGAAACGAAACATTATACACGTTTCGCTCGAAATATTCCTCCTAAGTTAATATTCAAAGCAATACATTATTAATTCCCCATCGTAAAGATCAGAAGCTATTTCTTATAAAAGTTTCGACTACGTGTGTGTAAGCCGAACGGCGCGACGCACCCCAACGACGGGCGCACGTGCTGGCGGCGACGCCCGAATGCGGACGAACGGTAACCGCTGCAACGCTACTCGACTAAAAACACGTTAAAAATTACACTACGACATTCTAATTTCAACTTTATTACTACACAATAAAGCCCTTTTCACCCTACCTCAGTACACACTTACAACATTTCGTTTGTCATGCTATTAAAAGCACGGAGAATTGTATTTTATCAGGTGAAGTTAAGGTCGTTTTTACTGTACGGCACTGGCTTACTTATGCCTGTTAGTAATTTAAAGATTGGAACCAAACTATAGATAGAATTGGTGTACTTAAATTTCGACTTTATAACAGTGTAACAGAGTTCTAATCAGCTTACCATCTTAAAGTCGCTTACGTTGCAATACGTAGCACGCTACCGTACGCCCTCGAGACGACCGAAGCGCATGCGAAATAAACAACACCACGGTTCCTTTTCTGAATGACATACATTACCGATCGAATACAGAAACTAAATGGCTACCACTAAAGAAAAAGCAATGGATGACGAACTAAATAAATTTGTCGAAGACAGTTCTCGCTTTGCATTTCATATCGTGTTGATTTTCAAACAGCTTTGTTTTTACGATAGGCGGATGTCATTGCTTCATTATATCACATTTATTGCTAATTTTTGCGACATCTGCTCTGTAAGTCCGTATCGATTCTGTTTTAATTTGAATTCCTGCTATCTAGCAGGATTACGATTAAATATTTGTGCAACGAAGTACACCTAAACTCACCATTACTATAAAATTCCTGTTAATAAATGGTCTCATCTACCTACATACCAAAATTAATCAAATCAATTTAATAGTATTTGCGTGAAAGAATTACAAACATTCAAACCTTCGCATTTACAATATGAGTAAGGTAAATTGACGCTTCCAAAGCTGAGACCAAGTCTATATTAAATAAAATAGTTGTCATAAAAAGTAGCTAGTGACCACCCACAGCTTTGTTCGTACAGCCGGGATGAGACCTGCAAAGTTCCGTGAGATCCAACGGAATTTCTACCGCCATTTTATTATGAACCTTAAAATGCTACAATGTAGGTGCTAATTTCTTTGTAGACACCTAAACTCTAGCAGGCACAATGGGACATGGATCGTGTAATAAATCCAGCGTTTAGCTAAGTATTAACACAGTATTATATCGTTGTCAATCTAGATGCGTTGCTATGCGCTATTAATTAACTAATTATGCTCTTAATGACGCAATGTATTACTAAAAACAAAACAGGAGCTATAAAGTAACACGTCTTGGGTTATGTTATATCAAAATATTTGCCTGCTATAGGCCTAGCCTTAGACCTTTTTAATTGGGAACAGAGGATTGGTATTGTGTCAAAAGGAATAAAATAAGTACATACTTAGAGTATACTAAGCAATAAGTATTGTAACTAATTTTAACTGGCCGTTCATAAGTACAAAGCCATTGTTGAGTATAAGATCTTTTCTCATCTGACACATCACATAAGACACAAATAAATATTTATTTCATCACGTTAAAACCTATTTCTGTTTCTTTCTTTTTAAACACCTATTACGTATATATACAAAGATTTTAAACCGACATGTAACGTAACATTAACCTGTAACTGTAAACCACAACACTAATTTATTTATTTGAAAAAATCCAGCCATAATTGTGACAATAATACAATATGATTTATAAATATAACAAGAAAAATTTACAAAAGATAATTGTACAATTTTTGTCGGCGGATATAACTAGTCTAGTCCCTAGGAACAAAACATACATTAATAAATATTAAAACAAACGAAATAATTAAATTACTAATATTAAATTACTATTACTAATTGTCTTATATTTCGAATAGTTTGGAAAAGAATCCATTATAATTTCATGGACTAAATTTAACAGCGTAAAGACTTGAATAATACTTATATAAATAAGCCAGCAAATGCAACTTATGTCTTAATTAACTTCCCGCAGTAGTACGCAAAAGTTATTAAACGAAAAACTTATTAGTATAACGAAACGGAAATAATAAGTGTCCTCTAATGCACCCCTAACATCTCGCGTGGGGTGAGTGACCGGCCCGACCCCAAGCCCAATACAAACGATTTCCGCTCCTAACGCCCTTGAAAACTTAACCTTTACATTATAATTCTGACTAATTTTTATTTTATTACTATTAATTAGTCATAATTATAAGCAAGAGATTAAGATGACTTTTTGCGTATTACTTAATAATACTTTCCCACTAATATTATAGTGAGGTAAATATAACTGTGTCTACAAAACTTGTATTAAAAACAGTTGCACAGTTGGTTTATTATCAAACTATTTTTCAAGACATTACCTGAACTAATTTTTCAAGACTTAATTTTAGTAATAATAGCATTAAACTATATAGACAACTATTTAATGTTGTACCAAAGAATTTACTTAAATCAAGTATCGTTTCATACTGTTTATCAATTTTATTACAACAGTAAAAAAGATAAAAAACTTCTATTATTTATTCTTAGTCCTGTCATTATATAATTATAGTTTTAATCTTGAAAGGAATACCATATTACTAAAACGTTTTAACAAGTAACGGTCACAACGATTGTAATCCAAATGAATAAATTGAAGTGGTCCATAAAGTTAATTTTCCTAAAATCTTACGTTTACCCGTCTACGGCCAAGTTTAAATGATCTGCATCACTTCTACTTAATCCAGTATCATATCTGTTTGTATAAACATGCCTCGAGAAACGGGGGATCATCTTATACTGGTCCCGCGCGGAGGCCGCAAACAACGAAGTCGCTCAACCAGTCTACCGATTTATCCAGCAACTAGTTGAACGTTTCACCAGCAAAGGAATAATTCCGAGTGTTTTGCGCGAAATAAAATATGTTGCTACTGCCTTTGTAATACGAATATTCGTGAATACTTATTGATGAATAGATAAATTTCGTTCAAAATTGATTCTGTCAAATGGATTTTGGTATCGAGTACTATGAATTTTATTTTACGCCGCGATTAATATTGTGCGATCGAGTTTATTTCAACAAGTGTAAACGTTTTCAATGTATTCATTAATCATTTGTTAAACATAAAGATGGATTTACATATTGATGGCGAGTTCGTGATGAATTGTTATATGAATCGGTGATTGTGTCAATTTATCTAGGTTATTAATATTATAGACACAGTTGCAGTTACAGTTAAGGTCCTATATCCCCTAGCTGGGGCAGAGGGCGTCCACAGTGCATCGCCATCCCGGTCTGTCCTGGGCTCGCTTCACTTCACTCCAGGTCTTGCCGATGGCCTTCGCTTTATCGATGATAGTACGCCGCCAGGCCTGTTTTGGGCGGCCACGTCTGCGTTTTCCTTGGGGATTCCAGGCTTGTTTGGGAATATGTGTTGGATCCCTTCGGAGGGTGTGGCCAATCCAGTTTTATAGACACAAAAGTATCTAATAATGTTTGAATGAAAAGAGGCTTGAATAAGTCATATTGTTGTACTAAAACGTGCTCAGCAGTATTGCGTGATAGAATAGCAAACATACATTTATACTATGAGGCTTTGTTATAAAATTTATGTGAGCCTTTAAGAATCTAGAGGCGTATGAAGATTCCTACCCAATTTTGTAGGCATAAAAATGTATAACGTATGTATGTTCGTTGCTCTTTAAAACAAAAACTGCTGAATAGATTTGGATGTATTTTAGCATACAAATAGGTCAGAGTCTGGAGTAACATTTGGAATACTTTTTTCCCCGGTTTTGCCCCGGTAATGGAAACTACGCGGACAAAATCACGGAGTACCTAATGCTGTACACAACTACGCTTTGATAGAAAATTTATTTGTAACCGATTTGCGAGTATTGCAGCATCAAATTATAACAATTCATCGCTATTTGATGATATTCGATGTGGTTATAAAAATATATATTGAATTAGGTAACGTTTGTTATACTTAACCTTGGAACGTAATAATTTTTGAGATAATATAGTTTAAATATACGCATTTCTTTTTAATGGTGAATGTATAGTTATACGAAGTCCTTTATTTAAGATACAATATGGGACCTTTCATGAATGATGGAGTTAAACTATGGCTCCTGCCTACCGCAGGAAATTCGTTAAGATCTCTGATGAAGAAAATTACAAGTGAACTGTAAATTACCTTATTGTAAACATACAGTCTGGTTCAAAAGGCAAGTACATGAAATATTACAAAGATCAATCAGTGTTAAAATGTATTATTTTGAATATGGATTTGTACCTACTGAATGTCATTATTCGCTTTTAAGCTAGAAATGCTTATTAAGAAAAGCAAAGCATCACAACATTCCTTTATATTGAAATAATAGAGTTACTGAACTTTACGTACATTTAACCCGCTTCACCTTTTTCTATGGTACATTAATAATATGATACTCATTAACACACTAATTTAAACTATCTTAATATTTGTATATAAATTACGTGTTGTGTGTCCGCGATTGACTCCTAAACTACTGAACCGATTTTAAATTAAATTTGCACACCGCGTGCAGTTTGATCCAACTTAAAAGATTACTTTACTTTTTATTAGCTTACATCGAATAATATATGCGGGCGTAGCTAGGGCGGGTCGCTAGTATTGTATGAATATTTCTTAAGTACAATGTATTTGTAGTTTTATTTAGGGGGTTAGTAAAGGTCAAATACCTTACATCCCCTTCTACGAGCGCGCTATATTTAAAGAAAATTGTCAGATACTGCTTTTGTTCTTGACGTATCTTTATACCTATATAATTTAATGAGACACCCTCCTAAAAAGTAATACTGAAATTGTCTTGTCTAGGATTTCCTCATACACAATTATGATAAACACTTTCTTTAAACTTATTCAATTTAACGAACTCAAATGTTTCAGGTTTTTTTTAATAAATATATTTAAAAAAATGTATTCGTGAAGTATTTTTGGTTTATAAAAACTTATCGATTAATTCTTATTTATGTTAAAAGAAAACCAATTCGTCAGCGACCAGAGATGTAAAGGAATTCAATTACCTTCGTCAAATTAGATGTGAAACGTTTCGAAGTTGTGAACATTTGATTTTCCTCAAAATGTTTTGAATATTTCAACAAATGAACGACGCGATTCTGTAATTACTTTACCCGTATTTACGCATGTAATATATACACATAAACCTTCCTTAAGAATCACTCTATACTCTATATAAAATCCGTTGAGTGGTTTTAAAGATCTAAGCATACATAGGGACAGACATACGGAGGATAGCGACTTTGTTTTATACTATGTATATATATTGATTATTGAACTTAAAATAATAATATTTGTAATACAAAGCTTTTTATATACTTTAGAAAACAAACTCTTTTTAAAGACGGAATATAACTCTTTTATTTTACAAAACAGAATTTAAATATATGAAAATCGTATACTATGCTAGCGGTCAGCCCAGACTTCACAAACATATAATATTATGCATGTATTAACATCCCTTAAATCACTCTATCTAATAAAAAAACTGTATATATAATTATGTATGTTATAATTTATTAACATAGCATTATGAAGCTAATAAGCCATTAAAGAGATAATTACACTTAACACATTACATAATTACATTTGACGTTAATATTTTCCTCATAACAGTTTGGGCGGGCTCCGTGATGCTGAGCGGACTCCCACGCTGTAACCTTTCCTGCTGGCCGCCCACGCTCACCTATCTATCACATTCTAGAAGCTTCTGAAAAAATAAATCTTTATTATGCTTTAGGATATTGTTTTCTTCACTCTTTGGCTGAAGATGCTTCTATGATCTTACTATAGGTCGCGTCATTTATGTTTAGCGCTGGACGAGAATAGCTGCGCATCGGCAGAATCGCGCTCGTAATTGACGTATTGGTGCGAGAAAGACAACACGACTGGGACAACCAATCAACGCTCGCGCACGCGTCGATCACGCGCCCCGCGCGCCGTGCCTTCCCCTCGATACCTTATTTTTAACTTCTGCGAAGGTTGCGTTCAGCGCTAAAGATTTGTGACGCTACTTATACTTACTGTGATGTATAGATATTTCTATAACGTAAAAAGCAAATAGCTTATTTAGGTGATGTTTGGCATTCAAGTAGAATAGATCCAGCTAATGTATCTGAGTTTGCCACGTTGTTAGGCGATAATCTTTGGAACTACTGAACCTATTTTGATAATTTCTTTTACGAGTAAAATTTCAATACACGTACCAATTAGTTTTTTAAATTGTCAATATATTATTAAGAGCGTAAGGTCATGAAATGCTTACAGGGCGCTGTTGACCTTTACCTTGCTAATTGAGATAAAGCTATAATAAGTCAATTGTTTTAACAAGGATATAATAATTTTTGTAGTCTTTCATTAGATGTCCTATATAGAGACAGACATACAGACAATGTAAAACGAAGTCGTTTTATATTATGATACACCCAATTAAGACAGTTTCACATATCTTAATTCGGTGTATTTATTTGCTTAGAATTTGGATCGTCTTTTATTAGATTTCCTAGTATATAGGGACATACAGACAGCATAAAACGTCCTTTGTCATACAAGATGTAGTGACACTAACATACTACTGTGTATTTACTCAATATAATAACTTTCAAAAACAAAAAGCGATGATTTAAATGAATTTAAGACATTAAGTAGGTATAGTTATATTCATATACCCATATATAATATGATTATCAAATGTTCTTTCATACATATTTTTTATATATAAAATAACAAATGTATTAACTTCACCAATGAACACCTCTATAGTGAATATGTACAAGTAATAAACAATTGATAAGCTATCTCGGACTATAAACTCTTAAAGGTCGAATAGTAATCGAAACCTGTTAATTGTGTTACATGTTAAGTGACTACATACATATAAAAATATAGTTTGTAGGTTTTTTTTATACTAGATATCTTCCGCGACTTCACTCTTGTACTCATATTAACAATCATGCTCTTTTGTTATTAACCGACTTTTAAAGATGGAGGAGGTTTCTCAATTCGACATGATGTACCACCGAATATATTCCAAACCGATTAAAACGCCATGGTCAAATATACTGATAAGACAAAATAATGCGGCCTCTTCCATCAACCCCGAAAAACCTCGTTAGAAACTTACATAGTGTATTCCAAGTCTGGAAACCTTAATTTGTGAAAAAAGGTAAGTTAAGTTCCTTCTCTTCTCCTTCAATAAAACGAGAAAGCCTAACAGACACACCGATAGATTTTTTTACCTATATTTACCGCAATTTCGTCGCAATGCGGACAGCTAAAAACAGCCAAACATTTTTACAGTATCTACATAATTAGTTTACATTTCATAGAACCTTTACTAAAAGTTAATTTGATGTATCAAATAAATATTTAAAAGCAAATAAATACTCCTTTTAACGAAGACAATTCTCTAACTACAAGAACTGAGAACCCTCCGTACCTTCTACGCAAAACGAAGCGAAAATATCTTATTCAAGCTACATAAAACTGTGACATAATTGTACTAACTTGTTTAGGGGAACAATTTTCTGAATAACCGTAGTTAATTGTTTTAGGGCGAATATTCTTAACACAGAGACGTGTTTATTTAAATTGAAATAGTTTGTATAGATATATATTAACCTGGCTATATAGATTGTATGCGATGGATATGTATAATTAATATACTAGTGGACTTGGAAAAAAGGCGTTTTAAAAATATATTCGACTTATTTTATTTTTTACATTTAATTATCTTGTAATGACTGCGTCAATTATAGGGATTATAAAAATGAAACGTGTAGGTATAGACATAGATATACACATTGTGTATTGTATTTTCACTAAATCCTTTTTTTTCACATAACATGTGACATTTATAAATTCGTGTGTATTCTGTGTCTATTAGAGGAATTTTGTTGTTATTTTTGTTTATCTTTTTTGTAACAGTTCTAATACAGAAATGAAATATCGAGTGAATATCCTTTTTAAGATTATAATATTACAATTTATCGATATACCAATTTCTCTGTTTTAATAGTTTCTTCAATTATATGAAGCTAGAAATTTGGCAAATATATTGTAGATATTAAAAACTTGAGTTACCACTTCAATTAGATTGCCCTACCGAAAAGCAATTCTCCTTCTTTTGTTATCTATGGGTTCTATAAAATGGAATTGTGTTACACATTTTGGAATTAGTTATGTTTAGTAACAGAATTCAGACAAGAAGAGATTCAGAAATTAAAATGAGAGAACTATATAAGGTTTCCCTTTCATATGTATACAAAAAGACATTTTAGAAAACCTTGCAACCTCGAAAAAAATACAAAAAAAGATAGGCGCGAAACGTTCGTATATCGCTCGGAATGTATGTCAAACGATAAAGACATTGACCCCCGCTCAGTTATCGGACTTGCAAAGCGTTCGACAATCCTCTTGAAATATAATCTACGCTGAGTTATTTATTACTCGCTCTGAACTTGGACTGGAATTGCGTAGTCAATTATTTAATACGATAGTTCCTTGTTAATCGATGCCGTACCGTTATCCTAGCGCGTATTGTTTTGTTTAATCATTAAATTAACAACTTGCTTTAAATCGATATTATTACTTAGTTTTGTTTATTTTAACAAATTGCATATTCCAAGGCCAAATATCGTCAGGAATTTTAATATAGACAGAAAGAGAAATAATAAAGACATTTGACATACTGGCATTCACATCCTTTAAAATTTATTAGTAAATTTGTTTATCCAATGTTTAATCATTTATTGATGGACCAATAATAGTTATGCAAAAATGTCGTTTGTCGTCTGTCGCCTTAAGGAAGGTCCTCCTTTCACATTTAAAGCATTTCTACAAATATAAGTAGAGGGAATCTAATGTCGAAAAACCACCTTCGCTCATAAGCACTTATAAGAAGTCTCACGAATTTGTGACATCAGGGAATGAAGGTTATTTTATACCAGAACAGCGCACTGACATTTATTCATTTGTTTTTGAAGTGAAACTTCTTTTGAATCGATGTAATTTCAAACCGCATTCAACGGCAAAATTGATGCCGATTATTGATTGTCGATTTTTAATATAACTAAGGCATTCGGTTATTATTAAGAAATTAGTTGCAATCAATTCAACATGTAGACACAGAATTATTTACAACAGTTTACTTCTAAACACACGTTAAATATAACTTCAGTTTTAACATTATTTCTATCTAACTCTAATAATTTTGTTAGAGTCTAACTCTAATAATTATAATAAGCTAAAAAAATAATCGTGTCCATGACCTCAATAAATATGTTTGTTAACCAGAATGTCTTAAGCTCAATTACACTTATACATATCATAATATTTATACACATCGAAAAACATTATTTAACTGTTTTATATAATCTCATACATTATAAACAGCTTTAACTAATTATGTAAGTACACAAAGCCAATTAAAAGTCCCCACTCACAGAAGCTCACGTTTTAAATCTGGTTTTAAGTTTAGTGCAACAAAAATATGGAACGATTTACCACCTCCCATGAAAGTAAAAATGTCGATCAATCTTTTTAAATTTAAATATAAAAGTGCCCTTTTAAAAAAACAAATCGACACTCAAAATATAATAAAATCTTATAGTTATACACTGATA
>JADANM010005719.1:7791481-7814331 GCA_026213755.1 Eurema hecabe
AACCAAAAAAAAGTAGCCTATGTCTTTCCCCAGAATCTAGACTATATGTGTACTAAATTTCGTTCTAACCGGTTCAGTAGTTTTAGCGTGATGGAAAAACAGACAGGCAGAGTTACTTTCGCATTTATAATATTAGTACGGGATTATAGCGTCAAATTAAAAACATAAATCGCTTTAAACTGGCTGCGTACACGGGGGAAACGATAATTTGTAATAAAATAGATTTTCTGATATCATAACACGGCACGCGTCAGGGGTATAGAGAATAAACGAAAGGTATTAAGTTTTTAATGTCGAATGTTGATGGAACGCGGTGCTGGAAATCGGTTGGAGCTTTATATAGCTTTGATTTTTGGATTAACTTTATTCGTAATGTAGGAATTTATATGTAGTATGGAGACTTAAAAATATTTTTCTCTTTGAAAAGGAACTACTACTACTATCTTTCAATTAAATTGATAATATTAAATAATATTAACTATCATAACTTTGCTTAAATAGATAACTTTAAATTCAATCGTTTACATTTCGAGGTACGTTTGTTGACTAAAATATACGTGGCTGTTCACAATCAAACTAAAATATTAATGACATCGGCATCAGCAGCCCGCCGCAGTAATAAACTGACCCAATTTATATTATTTTGTTTTAAACAAAACTTCCTGTACTGGGCCACTAAGACCGCATAAATATAAAGCATCTTTTAAAAATAAGTTAAGCGCAAAATTACTGTTTGTAAGTCGGTGAGTTTGGAGTAGGAGGCTAGGTGAGATTCTGAGGGCGGGCGCGATGCGGCAGGAGGGCGCGGGGCGCGCGGGGCGGGGGGCGGACAGGGGGCGACCGGGGGCGGGGGGACAGAGGGGATGTCGGGGGACGGGGGCGCGGGGCGAGGAGGGTGAGCGAGCGGGGCGGAGGGCGCGGGGGACGAATAATCGATACCCCATAGAAACATAGGAAGGGTGGACATACAGGACAGATTATGGCTTTTTGGCGCGTAACTGTCGCCTCAGAAAACTTTCCGTTCGCAAATATTATAAAACAAGGGCCTCTTTTATTTATTTGACGAGTTGCTTTTGTAATTGTCCGGCAACTTGATACTTTGGAACAAAGAATGTTTTGTTTTGTCAACTTATTGTACGCGAATGTTTTGTAAAGTAATTAGTTTTTTTTTATTGTTGCAATTAGATGTTTTGAAAAGTACATTTCTCACGAAAAGGGTACATTTTATTGTTTTATTGTTTTAAACATTTAATTATTAAGTTTACATTAATTCACATTAGACAAAGAACGCTTTCTTTAATTTTTTTTCTATGCATAGAACTCATTACGAACTTCGCCCAAACATCTTATTTAAACTAAATAGCCCTACAATAAAATCCCGACAAGCTACACCCAATATACTTCTCACCCCGATTTACGATAAATAAAGACCCCAAAAGGCCCCATTGCAGCATTGCAGTCGGGTTCACTGACCTGCGCTTATGCTTGCGATGTCAAATTGTCAATATTAAATCGCCACAGATTATATCATCCTGCTTGTGTGTGTAATCTTAGTATAATTACTAATCTACAGAACAAAAATAAATCGGCAAATATTTTGCTAGATGCCTAACTCGATATTAGCTTAACGGATTTCGGTAATTCTTTTTTTAGAATACATATTCTAAAATGTACTAGAATAGTTTTTGCAGAGAAAAAAGGGTAGATATCGGAAATAAGGTTAGTGGTAAGATAAGTACATCGTGAATTAAGTCGTATGGAAACAGCTAGTTCTTGATATTTAAAATGATGGTTAAATAATAAGTCATGTTGTAAGAAGTAATCTTTGGGTTGGCTAAACCGATATGAAAAATTTTTACTAACAAAAAGCTACATTTAAGAACGTTGTAAAATATATGAAATATATTTTACTATGAATAGTTTTATTTGTTGAATTAATCGTCTTTGAAGAAGACTAGCTACCAGAGTTCGCAGTTGAATTGTTTTGCTAGATTGTTTGAAATATTTTTATTGATTGTTAAAGATTTTTATTCCGAATAAAAATTAGCAAACATATAGTAGTTAGTATTTTTGTATTGTAAGAAAGTATTAAAGTTGTTTGAGTTCACGTACCTATGTGCCTATTTGAATGAACGTACTTTTCAATTTTGTTTTTTATTATTCATTTATTTAGAAATTCTTTATTACATGTAATAACATAACACTATGAATACAATAAAAAGGAAACTAGACAAATACAAACTCATGTAAATGGCGGCCTTATGACTGTAAGCCATTTCTTCCAGGCAACAAAAATAAAATATATAATTAAACTTAATTGTAATTTTAATTTGCGAGTATATACATATATAATAGACACTTATTATAAATATTATTATTATTGACAGAATATAATGCAGGAAAATAGTACGAACAAAGAATTGAAGATAGATATGTAAGTATTAAATAATTTAAATATAATACAAGAAGCATTCTGAAGAATTTATTTTTTATCTATACTTTTAGCAAAACACGCATTTAATTTACGTGTTTTAAGTATCTAATAAACTTACAAATTATATTCTAGCAACATTATAAACGCACGTGAACTTCAAAAAGCTCTACCCCTAAAATCAATTAAATACCACTTAGGTCTTCAACAAATAAAAAGCCCGCCATAACGTAATCACTTCTATTAGCGAGCTCATTCGGTGTTAAAAATCAAAGAACAATATGCCAAGATATCTTAACAAGAATTTAGACTAAACTTCTGTTACATAAAACAACCACTAAAGCTCTGCGGGAAACAAGATCCCGACGTATTTAAATCTATTTTTAAGCCAATAAGGTTTAATTTCCCGTAAGAGATCATAAGCTATACTGACTGAAGTGTAAAATGACGTTGGTAGAACGTTATACGCGACCAGTGTAGTTTGAGCCGTATTGAGAGTCATTCCCGTATGGCGTTGCGTGATATTTAAGTTGTTAGTAGGTCGTGGTAAATTGGCGATGATATTCTAAGAGGTGGCCAATGATGGAATGAGTCAGGAGCATCGGGTGCATTCTTCGCCTCGTATCCGTTACGCTTTGTTTTATTTGTAAAGTATTCTGTTGCGGACGCGTTACTTTCATAGTGTCTGATAAATCAAGAATGTGACATAACATGTTCCATATTTGAATTGTGTTATTTTACTTTTTTAATAGGTATTGCCTGTTACAAGAATCCGTATTTTTTTGTTATTATAATCAAACATATGGTCAAATATTTTATGTTTAGATTTACATAAAGTAATTATTTATCCAACTTACTTCTTACATATTCAAATTGCAGACGGATGTATAGGTAATATAAAATCATTGACACGTCATTAAAGAAATATTTGCAGACTAAAATAATCTAGGTATATTTTTCTGTTGAATTGTACGTAAATGCTTAATGCACGTAGGTTATGAAACAATGATACAATCCGTTATTTTAATCTAAGCATTCTCATTCTTTTCAACTACGAGCCTACCACGCACTTTTTATAAGTTTAATTGTGTAAACATTCATTACTATCATAATATCAATAACGTTTGCCACACGTTAAAATTAAGATTTTGAGTAGCATTCAAACTTAAAGGTAAATCCAAGAAAGCGTTTACGTAAACTAGAAAGTATTGAGATTGAATTTAAAACCATAAATATTTATGACAACTAGTGAATCTCGGGCGTATGAGGAAGATTCAATAAACTACTTATACACTGAGTGATAAAATAAATGACTCGCTTCATAGTTTCAGTTTATTTGATTTATATGTATTGCTATGGCTACAGGCCTTTGTTTCTTAGCCTAATAGCTGATTACTATTGTTTTGATAAACAATGTATATAGATATTTTGAATGTTGGTTTTATTGACGAGTTTGTGGTACTTTATTCTCAATCTTTTACTAAGCGTAAAAATTACTTTGGACAATATAATTATTATCTTGTCTTATAACTTTAAAGCCTATCCCTGGCTGTAGCGCTGTACCAAACATTGTTAAGGCAGTGATTACGTAACTTAAGTAATTGTTTATTATTAATTTAATTTAAGTGATTAAGTACAACGACAAGTAATAGACAGTACTTTGGAGTTTACCTTTTTTGAGTATGGACAAAGAATAGAGAAACTAGATATTGATACAACAAGTACCTAATTACGATATATAATTTGTAGGAAATGACCGTTTGTATACTTAATTCCTTGAGGTAATGTTTGTACAGTTCTTTGTTTAAATAGATGGGATAGACAAAACTAAGCTTTTATGAGTAGACAGCAAAAATCGTCTTCATATATTTTTTAATACGGTTTATAGTTATGTCAGCTGTTCTATAATATTATAGTGTAAGATAATATATTTAAATTTATTTATTTGACATTCTGTCGAAAAGTGAAACTTTAAGTAAGTCAGATAATAATTAATTCGTTTGTGAATATTAGTGATGGTGTTTGCTTCATGTTAACTTCATGTTCTTTTATATTTATATGATCGCTAAAAGTGCATAACGTTCTAAATCGCGCTTATGATATTTTGTCCAGACTTGTTATATTTAAAAAAATTCGACAGCATTCGATTGTCGAGTGTAGAGTATAGACCGACCGTTCCAACATCGTTTCAACAGATTGGGATATCTCTTATAGATTCAGTTGAAGATAGTCTTACACGAACTTACACAAATATCTAGCGGTCTTAATATATTTATTAACTTTCATCCAACAGCCGAATAACCGACCCAAAAATCCAGGTTAAAATTTAAAATATTCATTGACTATAAATAAGGTCACATAACGCTTTGCGTTTATAATATTTTTCGGAGCTAAGAGCGCAAGCTTAGCCGGGGCGGGGTGTCGAAGGGTCGCGGGGCGGGGGAGGGCGAAACGTTTTGTGAATTAATGATTTATTTGTTAGATTCTTATTAAATTGTGCCAGTGATTGTTCCTCGATTCGCTGTCGGGAATGATGTTCCGTGTCATTTAATATTAACTTTTTTTTTGTTTTGTTTGTAACTGAAATATTGTTTGAAATTAATTAAATAATGTATCTTTAACTTCGACGCAGAATTTTGGGTAGTGAATATTTTTGGAGGTGTCCTATATAGATATAGAAATTATACCCGATTCGTCATTAATGTTCTAACTATTAAAGCAAAACTTCTTTTTTATTTACATACATATTTCTTAACGCTCGAAGGAGGGTGACCTTTTTCAGGTATAAATATGATAATAGTCGAGTTTTTGTTCATATAAATTACATTTGTATGTTCAATTTTAAAAAAAGCAACTATTAGAGTATCTTGCCGGTTCTTCTCTGTAGAAACTGCCTTCCGAATCAGTGGTAAATGTTTTGTAATACCATGACGATTCAAAAGTCTTACTATATGAAACCTAATTGAAAAAAGATACTTTTGACGTTGGCTTTGACTTTGACTTATTACCATCTATATCGAATTAGGACTATTAAACATCTAAGTTAGTAACTAAACTAGCATACTTTAAGCATACTTCTTGAAGCACTCTATCTATTTAAAAAAACCGAATCAAAATCTCTTCCATAGTTTTGAAGATTTTTAAGCATGCATAGGAAAATAGGAACAAAGAGAACGCCTTTGTTTTATAGAATGTAGTGATTGACATTGACACTTAAAATTAAGCACTAAATTGCGTACACTCAGATTGTATTAATAAACACTCAAATGAGAATGTTTCCTTATCTATAGAAACACTTCTATTGATCGTAATAAAACTAAAGAGAGTTGTAACTTGTAAGAAACAAGGCTGGGCGGCAAATAATCCTGAATTATTAATATGAATGATCATGCGAGCTAGTAGCTACTGCAACGCGACACATTAATATCGCATCAATATCTTAAGATTGTAGCCGAATCTATACTATGGGAAAAGATAAATGCATACTAATATTATAAAAGCAAAAGTAACTCTGTCTGTCTGTTACGCTTTCACGCCAAAACTACTGAACCGATTGTTATGAAATTTGGTACACAGATGGTCTAGAGCCTGAGATAAAACATAGGCTACTTTTTAACTGGAATATAGAGTTATAATGGAGAAGGGGGGGGGGGTCAAAGTTTATATGAACGGGCAACGGCTAGTAAAGTTTTTTGTTACCTTTTCATAGATACACTACTTAATTATTGTAAAGTTTACAGTTGATTTGAAGATGAGTTATAGAAAGATGGGAACATTTATAAGGAAATCTTTGCATACGTAATTTTTTATAGATCGTAATTTTTTATAGATGTTAAATGTTTGCAAAAGCATCGTCTCGATAATGTAAAACTTCGTAAAGCTCGTATTTTTCGGCGTCATATACTTTCTTATTTATTCTTCACTTAATTGCACTTAAGTGTGCGAATGTAGAATATCTAAGACTATAGAGTAAGCAAAAAGCAATTGAAGACACAATTTGATTATTTATCCTTTAATAGATATACTACCAAAATCACAAATTACATAAAAAAACAAATATCAAGAAGTACACAGATATATGTAAATGGCGGCCTTATCAGCCTACACAATATTGTTCCAAAAATGCTATAGAATGATAATTATTAATTATGTATATACTTTGAATTACGTCATAAAACACTATTCTAGATCTTAGAAAGCTTTTGTAGCTACGAAAACCCGTCACAGAAGCACTCTTCTAGAATTCAATACAACACTAGCTGTACAAAAGTTATCAAAAACTATTGAAGCCTACATTCCCTTTTCCCTTTTTAATATCGCAACGCGCACGTTTCTATGCACGGCGCTCTTTTAAATATATTGGTAATAAAAAGGGAAATCATATATTCTTCAAACGGCGATAAAAGTTGCCCATAATAGCTTATAAGATGTATTATATTATAGGAGTTGATACTTAGCTTTATTTTAACTTACATTTTTTCACCTTACTATTGGTATTTATATTTGACAATATGTTATAGTAGGCGTCATTTATGTTTAGCGCTGGACGAGAATAGCTGCGCATCGGTAGAATCCCGCTCGTAATTGACGTATTGGTGCGAGAAAGACAACACGACTGGGACAACCAATCAACGCTCGTGCACCCGACGATCACGCGCCCCGCGCGCCGCGCCGTTACCTCGATACCTTATTTTTGACTTCTGCGCAGGTTTCGTTCAACGCTAAAGATTCGTGACGAGAACTGTAACTTGCTGAACGAAGGAGTCCTTCCTTCTTTTTAAATTCTGTTCTATAATCTAGTATAAGACGAAGAAGAGTTCGTTACAACGCGCAAATCTTTTGACAACGGGAATTAAATAGCTTGTATGTATATTATAGCTTCATTCATACTCGTAAAAGGGTCTAAGGGCTATTTAACAATAGACCACAGTAGGTACCTGGTTACGGTAACGTTAATTCTTTGTAATAGAGCCATGCGGTTAGGTCCAATAGGCATGACGATAGACGATTAAAAAAAATAAAGGCTCTAAATTTTTTGTTTTGTCAAAATGTCAAAAAAATTCTTAGATATAGCACATTAAAGTTACGGAATGGGGGTTAATTAATAGTATAATCTGACGGACTTTACATTAATTCTTAGTCGCCATCCTATTTTGACTGGTTTCGTCTAGATTTTTTGTCACTCATTTCTTACTTATTCTCTTTATATGCTAGCTTTACAACTGTTAATGGGGGTAGTTATTAACTCCTACAAACCAGCTGCTCTAATACCTACTATGAGAAAACATTATATAGGTAATATTAAAAATAATAATACCCAGTTACCAGTTTAAACAATTCAAATATAGACAAGGAACTTGCTATAATGCTCATAAGAGTAGTAAAAGGCGTTCGTTGGATTTGTGCACGAATAGCATAATACATTATAAAAATAATGAAAACTTTATAGTGGTGGGGGGGATACAAAGTTTATATTAAAATCCACGTGGACGGAGTCGCGGGCAACAGCTAGTAAATATATAAAAAATTTTCTTATTATTATAATTCTCATATAACTCAATGTTAAATCAAGTTAGCCTTAAAGTCATGGACATCTATATGACTAGATTTGTAATATGATTATTCTATTTTTTTTAATCACAGCTAGTGGCTCAAGGGTTGGGGACAGCTTAACAACTATAGGGGTATGTTACCGAGAAATAGGGTGCATTGTAACTATGAAATTAATTAAATTTCATTTACATTATAATCATAATAATAATTATAAGTACAAAACAAATTTATGTTTACAAATTTTCCCATACTTTTATCCGTTTCAAGAAATGCATTATTATTTATTATCTACTAGCGGATCCGTGCCCACTTCGTTGGGCAAGATATTAACAATCATTTTTTTATATAGCCTATGACACTCAGCAATAATGTGGCTTTTCATTGGTGAAAGAATTTTTAAAATCGGTTCAGTAGATCTCCCCTTACAATTTAACAAACACACAAACTTCACTTCTTTATAATATAAGTATAGATTATTACCTACAATAAGCTCTATATCGTAAGATAATCCAAATGTAACATAATTTGTTTGTCACATTTGCAACTTTTTCGCAACATTTCAGATATCTGCAAAACTATCTATCCACAAACACCTTCTTAAAACAAGAAATAAAAATCTTTTGTTGCTTCGGAGACCCCTGACAGCTGTTCTTGATGACGTCATATGAGTGAAAAAGAAATTGTCTTACAACTAAAACATCATGATCTTTAAGGCATATACTACAATAACGTCGCGCACTTAACCTTATATCACTTATAACAGGTGTCACTCGCTAAACACTAAAACAAGCGATTACCTATCACAATAATTCAACTTTGTTAAGCCAAATCCAACCAGCTGCCATACAAAATTACCCCCTAAAGCTTTTGTATATAATTTATTTTCGCATAAAACGACGACCCTCATAAAATAAGTAGAAGTCCTATTGTTGCTTACGCGAAGATGTAATCTTCTATTTTATTATTACCTGAGTTGAAAGGGCTTCGAAGATAACCTCGAAATGTGACCTTATCCCCAATAAAATAAAGTTTATTTTCTATAGAACTGACTTTCTAAGTTGCGTTCATAGAAATGGTCCACGGTCATGGTGGATTGTGTTGCAGTGGTATGTTTCTCTTAGATTCATATGGTAATATAAAAAAATCCGTTCAATGTACAGTGAGGTCAAATATTGCATGTTCGAGTAGCGGAATGTCGGTTCAAGGTCTGACTTACAAAACGAGATTTCGGCCTAGACAAGCGTGCAGTAATTTAATTACGTATTGCCGCAAATGAATGACCGTCAAGCTTACATTCCTAATGTTCTTATTTCACCGTGAACGATCCCTTTTGAATATTGCTTTTAGATGTGCTGAGATTATAGGTTTTAGTCTATTTAGAGAAAGTGTCTCATAAGAGCAAAGCAATCCACAGAGACGTTAAAATACGTCAATATGTAGAAATTTCATTTTAATTTTCTTTACGATATTAATTTCTTTACTCCCTTAAATAATGAATAAACAATCAATCAATTACAAATAGACTATGGTTAATAATAATATAAGCTCTCTATGAAAAAGAAACCACATTTCTATTCAGAATTGCTTACAGTTAACACAAATCCCTATCGTTTTGTAAGTAGAAGAACGACCTATAATTGCTAATAGGGCTTCACTGCAGTTAATCTCCTTACAACTTTTTTATAGTATGCACTTTGTATATACTTTAGTATAAACTGTGGAGCATTCGGTATCTTTTTATACCTCGCTACGATAAAACAAAAACGGAAGCGCTTGATGGCACTTCGTTTTAGCCGTCTGCACCAGACGATGCAATGTTTGTTAAGTTTTTGCGTTATCTGTTGTCACATTTGACGTATATGTTTAACAATCATTTTGTTATTTTATCTGTAGTCATATTTGACGTATATATTTAACGTACATAATTATTTTATCTGTAGTTACATTTGTCTAACATTGACATTTGACGTATCCTTTTTAGTTCCGGTTGTCTAATTTTTTATTTTTATTAAGTGATACATAGAGCAACAATTTAAATTCTCTATTAATTTGTAAAATGGTAAAATACATAATGACTTACCTATATAAAAACATCCTTAGCTGTATCCAATGCATCATTACAATTTTTACTTCAATTATTATGAAAGTAAAGATCAATTTTACAACACAATAAATTTGCTATACATATAAAATTATAACTTATTTATGTGATTTAATAAAGCCTATGAAGACAGTCTGTCCGTCTTGTTTGACTAAATAATTACTCTTAGCGCCATCTTTTGGTGTAAAGTAGAAATAATAAACAAATTATATAAGTCTTGTTAATTTTTCCTGCATTGCTTTCTCCGTGTCATTATAAAAAGAAAAGTTATTGAAATAAAGTTAAAGTAATAATATCAAAAACAACTTATATTGAAATTCGAAATTCCGTTCTAAAGTTGCTCATATCTTTAAAAATGCTAAATGCGGCGTCTTTTTCATACTTAGGCCTTTAAAGCCATGTGTTGGCAAACAACGAATAATCCCCCGACTTGTTGATCGATTTAGTCTTCCGATTGGGTTGATGTTATTAGGGTTGCCACTTATAAATAATATTAATAGACGAATCTCTTTTTTTATTTATTAACAATTGTCATCTTAGGAAGATAAAGATGTATAATAAAAATCAGTGGTCTAGAAGTAGAACTTTTGGATCTTTTTAAAGATATTTTTTTTGTTTTCTTGTTTTTTAATGTTTAGGAATGGGGGTTTTAGGTTTCCGTAACTAAATATAAACAATTATGCAATTATATATAAAAGTAAAAAAACATCTCCATGCATTGTCATTGAATATTAAAATAATAGAGGTCACGGATGTGGAGAATGGGGATGTTTATAAAAAAATATTTTTTTTTTAATTTTCAAAAACAGTGTGACCCAACCTCCTAAGATCTCAAAAACTGCTTTTTAAGGAGCCGGTAACAATCATTTAATTTCATAACATATAACTATCAAAATACACAAATTCATAATTTGATAATACATAATTATATGTATTAAAAAATTATAGTTCAAATAAGTTAGCAAAAGAAATTTTTAATATTGTAAAAATTAAACAAAGAACACAAAAACTAGACACAGCCAGCCCTATTAACCACAGATGCAATTTAGTCCCCGTAATAGTTTCGCTGCTATCAGATCGTGTCGTGAAAAAAACTCGCCACATGTGCCGTTATTACATACATCGGATGACTTTAACATCATTCATTGAAATATACTAACAACTTGTCACATATAATCATATAATAAAACCCTCAATTAATTAATAATGGATATGTCTTAATGTATCTTATGTTAAAATGTGAAAAATTTACCACGTTATAAAGAAAAATTAAACATTTAGTGCCGAGAACATTGTATTTACATACATTAAATAAATACTCGTCAATTTTCGATCAGATAACTTTAATAAAAAATTATTTACCACGTTTTGATTACTTAACACAGCGCCATCTAGTCCCAGTCTGAACATAGGGTAAGTCGTAGTTACTACTGTAGTAGAAGTAAATTACATAGCTATACTTTTCCGTTGTACATATGTATGTACAACGGAAAAGTATATATGTATATAGCAACCCGACCACAGAAACAAATTCTAAATTAGAAATGTATTTTTTGTGTGTGGAAACTGCACAGGCAAAACAGCGGGACATTCTAAGTGTAATTGATTCAAATACCGGTTACTTAGACCACTTAAATACTCCAAAGATTTCTGCTCTGTTTTCTATTTCTCTTTCATTTTAAGAATAATCAAGTTAAGAAGAAATTGATTCGAGTTTTATTTGTCGAAAACCGCTATAAAATAACGAAAATCAAAAATATTAATATAGCCTTTGACTATATTTATGTTGATAAGTATTTAATATTACCGAGAACTTGGTTTATAATTCATTATTAATCTCAAAACATTCTCTCTCCGTTTCTTTTATTTATTATTTTAATGAAAACACTGAAAAATGTTATGAAATTATTTATTTACGTTAAACAACGTGAGGCACTTTTAAAAAAGCTATAAGATTTTTCTTGTCCCAACCTCCTACACTTATATAGGAATAAAAATGAGATTGTAAAAAATAATGTTGCCAGTATTTTAGAAAGTTTCACTTTAATCTCACGATTGTTGATCAAAAATTAATTTGGAGTACGACGGGCTGGCGACGTCGCTTTCAAACGTCTGAACTAGTGAACGCTTCAAAAGTGCTCAACTGTGGGATGCATATTCCGTCTATATGCAGTAAAAATAAATCTGCATTTAGGTAGAGGTTTAATAGGTATGAATCTAATATTCTAGAACAATCATAAGCAAATAAAAAAATGTCACGAAAAATTTGAAAAGTTACACTTTATCCAGAAATTAATTGATCAAAAATTAATTTGCAGTGAGCGATATCGCTTTCAAACGTTACTGAACTAGAGATGATCTACATCTAATTATAAAACCTAGTCTATAATAATCATAAGCAAATAAAAATGTCGCCAGTAATTTAAAAATTTTCAACTTAATCTCACGATTGTTGATCAAAAATTAATTTGGAGTGCGACGACGCTTACGTGACCGAAGTTCGCTTTGAAACGACGGAGCTAGCGAATGCTTTAAAAGCGCTAAACTGTGGATTACAGTCGGGATATATGCAGTAAAAGGAAATATACTCTTGGTCAAAACACCTAGCAATTTATAAAATGGATTATCGTAATGCTGAAAAAGTATATTTGTGTTTATATCGATTCCTTTGAAGTTAAAGTCAGCAGCATTATTGCGTATTAAATTTAGGTATAAGTTTTACGCAACATTACCATAGTGTTAATAATGTTTAATACCTTTTTATTAACACTACTATCAGAGGAAGTTTTTTTATTTTTATTTTTATTATTAACACTAATAAATTTCGTTCGACTAATTAAAACTACGCAAGAAAACAATAATTTTAAATACAACAATTACAATTACATATTGACTTTATAACACAATAGAATAACACATCCATTCTTTAAAAGAACATAATTTTATATGAGTTATGTGTTTATTAATAATACGTAAACAATCTACTATTAAAATAAATGACTACGTTACATAAATGTGTAGGCAGCTATAGAGTCCTGAAACGAAAGCCTGACCTAAATGAAGCCAAGGCTAGGTTCTAACATGCGCTAGAAAGCTCCGTGGCATTGTGAAAAGCGTTTTATTATTCAATATTATATAAATAAGTTTAATATCAAATAAGAATAATTTAAAGTTTAATATATAGATCAATACATGCGCATTAATAATAAAGATACAGATCGATATAACAAAAGAAATGGTTTATAGAAAATGACACAAAACTAAGTAATATATTTTAGCGCAGTATTAAATTAACTATTATGACTAGATATCGTACTAGATATCGTAGTAGTATTACCGAAGTGACTGGAAGAAAATGGTGGCCAGGGTGACGCACCATAGTCACATCCCTCAGTCATGAGGTCACGACGAAAAAGAAGAAGATCGTACTAGTCGCGCCCCGCGCTCATATTTATACACGTATAAACCTTCCTCTTGAATCACTCTAATAAAAAAGGTATGAAAATCGGTTGCCGAGTTTTTAAGATTAAACATAGGGTCAGAAAAAAGTGATATTGTTTTATAATATCTAATGATAATTAAACCAAATTTAATCAGTCGTGTCCACGTGACTAACTTTCATATTTATAAAATTAGTAGTCTTTTCTATATTACAAAATATCTAAACTGATAATAGACTTCGTATCATTCAATAAAATCAAGATAACAATTTCCAATCGACCTATCCTTCTTACACATGATTAAACCCATACAAGTTGTCTACAAAATTCTCCAATAAAACAATCATATACAATATCACTCGCAAAATCAAAACAGCCCTTTTAATTTTCCATGTCCCGACAGACAAAGACTTCAAACATTGCGAACCCTCGCGCGTAAAGCGAGATGAAATATATGTCTAGCCCGACTGAACCTAATTAATCTTATTATTACAGAAATAATATTAAGTCTTGAGAAATTTTTATGTGAGTTAGTTCATAGACTTATAGGCGAGATGTTCTAGGAATTTTGACCAGATGGACTTTTATGACAGCTGGTATTTTATACTTATTTTAATTTACTACCATTTTATTGATTTACGAAACGCCTCTAGCGTTTTCCTTGTGGCAATACTGTTTTAAAGTATAGCGTTTTTTTTATCCAAATTATAACACTTTTATGTCAAATTATAGACAAATCGATTCTGTAGTGTTGGCGTAAATGAGAGAGAAACATTTAATCGTCTCTCCAAACTGATAAAACGGCTACTCCATTACCTTATTTGTATTGCCTACAAGCCTATAGTATTGAGTAGTATTAACTAGTAAAATTTACAAAAAAATTTAATATATTTTTAAAAAGCCGTCAAAATCGTAGAAACATTTTACCAGCTTGGTTTACCAATAATATTATTGGTTTAAAAAGTATCACCATATACTTAGTAATTTTATATTTAGTAGTAAATTTCTTTTGAACTTTTTCATTCATAATATCAGTAGTATGGTTATTACACGTATATATCATTTTACAATTAAGAATCAGTGCAAATACGAACCTCCGCAATAAAAGAAAAGCTTATAAGATTACAACTCATACAAAGAGACACACCCCACACAGGATTACTTTAAATTTTATTTCAAATTCAATAGTAGCAGACGTAAATGAATCAAAGCATTTACTATGTGCAAAACATCGCATCACTCAGCAAAACATTACTGAGACTATTTTTATTGCGGTTTAGCTCGGAACTTATCTGAAGTTCGTTTCAAACGATGATCACTCGTGACGTTTACAGGGAACAACACTCGAAACCTCCCCGCCCACCCTGTGCCACCCCAACCTGCCTTTACGTGATAGTAAGAAAGTCGCGTTTGTTTAGCGCGTAAAAATTCAAACTTGGAATGTACACAGATAATATTCATTTATGGTGGTGTAGCATGCTAAAAACCTCCTTTGATATTTACTGTGTATTTCATTGAGTCTATGTTGTCTTTGAGTTGCATTGTTAATACTAAAGCTTTAATGGAGTTTTGTCTTGTGGCAATTTTACATGGAGTGATGTCATTTGGATCGATATACGTAGTATAAAGGCGTTATCGAAATTATGGTCAGAAATTGAAACATAACTCGTAAGGTTTTCATTCATAAATTAGATATTATATAATAAAAAGTCACTAAGAAAGTAAAACGTTTAATGTTAAGGTAAGGTACCTATGCCTATTTTTACAAAAAAAAATTGATAGAGCCTACAGAACAGGTTTATATGTCATAAAAAAATTAATGATTAAATTAATGATTAATTATGTACCTTACTATTTTTACAAATAGGTAGACTTAAAAAATCGAAATTCTTTTCTCTAACATGTTATTTTACTCGCAAATGAATTACAAAATCACTTAAAACTCATAATGAACTGTTTGTATTATACTAAATCAATCTATGAATAACTAAAGGTACCTTCGGAACCAATGCAGGTTCGATTAATTTGACTTGTAGCGATTCGTAGAACTATTAACAGATAATTACGGCGCCTTCACAGAACTCGTATGCTATGCCTACAATAGAACATATTGAGTTCCTATTATATGTATAACTTAGTATGCCCCCGGTATCGTTCTTGTTCAGCGCAAGTATACCGTTTTTTATATGCTGTTTTGGCGCAGACACAGCTAAGACCGTTTCAATCATTAAGCACTACCGTTCTCGAGTTTTAAGTGTTCAACAAAAACAATTTTTGATCAGATCTTTTTTATTGTAAACATATAGGATAAACGGCCAGTTTAGGTGTAAAAATATATATTCGCATTTATATTAATAAATTATCTGAAGATTTTTCTTTTTAAGTAAAGGGCGTTTAAAAATTTTGAAGTAGACCAAAGCAATTGCAATAAGCACAATTTTAAAGTTTTTTTTTAAATAAAAGCAACTTATATAAATAAGTTCTACACTATAAATGACCAATCAGTCCATTAAATAATTCTGCAATATGGTTCATAACCCTAAAAGTTCTATTATCAGAGTGGTATTGCTATCATACAAAAACCAGCATCAAATAATGGCTTCTCCTAAGAGTCGACGTCATTTCTTTTGTGCGGTAACTGAAAGACATATTTATCTTTTTTATTTCTTGTCATTCCTTTAATTTCAAATTCCTTTTTTTTAAACTCCGCTACAAATTCGTGAAGCTTCTGGCTTTGTGAATGTCCATGAGAGGATCACTTATAATCTTATTACCAGCTCTCCCATCATTATATTAAAAACATTTTAATTAATTATAAACCTTTTAATTAAAATATTTCGAGTGCCGGATAATAATAAAATAAAATTACTTGAACAACGAGCCTAAAAACAATACTCCAAATAAGCCCTAAATTTAATTTAACCGCCGTCTGTCATTCACCCATTTCGTTCATTTGGGTTCATTCACTCAGTCCTTGCTGTCACTGAACTAAAACCTGTCTAACTGAAACCACTTAATCGAAAACTTAATTTCTAGAACAAAACTGATACCTACTCAAATCGTTCAAAGCTTTCGGGGTTGATTTTTGCTAAAAATGTTTTGATATGAAAGGTGATAAGAAAACTTTTAACAACTATTCCTTTTACTGCGCTTCATCTAAGTAAAAAAGAACATTAACTCATTAAACTATATTTGAGATTTATATTTTTTTATGCACAAAATTTAATATCGGAAAATATTAATCCATCAAGCATTACTAAATGAAACCAGCTATTATAAAAAGGAAAACAAAAATCAGTCTCTATTTCTATAATCTTCGTAAACGAATTATCTATGGTTATAGAATTTTCTACGCCGCAACGTGTGTCTATGGGCGCGTGTTAAGTTCAAAGTGAAGCAAATAAGTTCAAAGTTCAAGTGGCTGGCCGGCAAGGCCTGAACAATATAAAGTTTAAAGGTCCTTATTGACTTAAATCGAGATATTTCGATTTTCAAAACGCGTGGGCGTTAGGCTCGTAGGCTGATCAAAGAGAAATTGACATTATAATACTTGAGCATGAATAAACCCCTTTATGAGTATAATTATCATTATAAATTATTTTACGATATAACGTATAATTACGGGTTATGTTTCGCATGTTGACATTAATTTATGAAGGTTTAATTAGATGATCTCCGTGATACATTATTCTATGAAATGGTTCTAATTACGTGCGTGTGTTCGTCGAAAGTTTTCGAAATTTGTTAAATACTCTAATAGGATCTTTCAAATATAATTTTCGTTTTACCAATCATACTATAGACAATATCTTTTTCATATTCCATTCCAGTCCCCTTTATTAAAGGCTGGAACTTATTAACATCAGCTGCAAACGATTTGCAAAAATGAAATATCATACGAAAAACATAAGAAAATTCCTTCACATCGTACCCATGAAAGACACAAAGCTTGTTCTACATTCACATAGAGTCCCTGCGTCATTGTAAATGAACTCGCAATAATTCACCCCTCCCGATTCATTTCTTCCCCGCAACTCAACTTGTCGCCCGACTAGTCGAGCGATCCGTCGCGCATACACAACTAGCTCTAATAATAATTAATTAAACTGTTCATATCAAATCGCTGTTTGTAATATGTACCATGAATTATGAAACGCGAAGTGATACCGCTATGATTTTTAATGTTTAAACCTAGCTTTATAGACATTGACAATATATCATTTAAAAAATGAAAATGTTGATCGTGATGACATTGTAATATCAACCTATCAAAACGTAAAAAAATCCTAAAATTTTCTAGTTCCATTAACGTATGTATCATGAAATACAATAGCTCCAAGTCCTCAATATTTTCAAGATCGTGTCACTCAAGTCCTTCGTTACAAAGACAAAAAAGGAAGTATGGGCTTCGAAAGTCTGTTCCAGCAGCAATAGTGCTTTGGGCATTTCACAAAATATCACCAAAAGAAGGTCTCACCTCTCAGCGGTTGATCAACTTCCTAAAACGGCATTACAAGATAGACAATCCAGGAAGAAGTGGAAAATCTATAGCAACTATACTAAGATGTGCAGTCGAATTCGGCATACTACAGAAACAGGGAAATCGCTATGTTTTGTCACCTTCATATAAAATGTAAGCATTTGAACGAAATCGTTGTGGATTTTTTGTGGCATCTTGTTTCTTTTTATATCAAGTTAAATATATTTACAAAAATTAATCTCTTTGTTTCATTTCAATATTTCTAATAATATATTAGATAAGTATTTTATATAATAAATATTGTATTCAGTATTCACTAATAGTTCTAGTAATTAGTCAAATCTGTGCTATTAAAACGGCAGTATACCATTTCATACAATAAGACTGAGCTCTCTTTTAAACATAAAATGGTTCATAACTAGCTAACCCCAAATATTCTCCAATCTTCTGCAAATAAACAATGATATAATATTGCAAATAAATAACTGTTCCTGTTCCTGCTCTGTCTTTGACATAATTCATAATGTTTTGCTCGATCTATAAAATATAATCGGAATATTTTAGTTGCACCTCACGGAATTTATTCTTAAATAATCTTGTAAATTACTTTCGGGTATTTATTATGAAAATACAACTTCACCTTTTAATATTTCAAAACTATTTTTTATTTACAACTAGCAATACAAATATCAATAACCTTCACGGTTATTGAACGGTTACTAGTTGCGCGGGCTTTTTAAAAACGTCATTTTCTTACTGTAGCCGACAAAAACTTTTTCGCATACCAAATTTATGAAAGTATTTATAATCTACTATTAAATTATAAAAAAAGTAAGATTGAGTTGGGTAATGTTTACCAACGAAGGATAGGATAAAGGGTTATTATGGTAGGATATTATAGACAGAAAAGAAGTACATATTTGGGACAGCACCGCTAGTAATATTTATAAAGTATAAAATAATTTATTTTCCCTGTTTTGCACATCGGAATTTTAAAAACTGGACAAATAAATCAAATTTAAATGTAAAGGGCGGCCTTATTGAAGTGACTTCTTCTAGGCAACCCGAAAATAAAATATTAATAAAACAAATGAAAGAAAGGGGTAGTTAATATTAAAAGAGTAGATTAAATTTAAAAAGATATGATAATATTATGTGTTGTCACGGGTCGTGATCCGCTATTGAAATTTCCTGTCTATAAAAATTTAATTTTAAAAAAGAAACTTTACTAATTTTCTCCCTCTTTTAAAAAAACAGCTATTACATAATATTAAGTACGTAATAAAATGTTTTTCGAAATATGTACATAATTTTTTTTATATTGCTTACAAAACTACGTAGGAAAAATAAAAAGCACATTCAATAATAATATTTATATTTCATATATCGCTTCGCAAACTTGTATTTACATGATCTCTTAAATATATTGACCTAAACAACAAACAGAAGAATACTATCGGTGTACTTATACTGCGTTATGCGTTAGAGCACTGCCCCATTTCAACACTCACAGATTAAAAATATATAGCATTTGTATGTCTTTTCACAAAAACAAAAAAATATATCTGCGAGAATTAGTATATCAAATAAATAAATCCAAAATAAAACTTAGATTAAAAACGGATACAAACTAACTTTCATATGGAATGCTTACATACAAGACACCTACTCGATGACAGGCCAAGTCATACCTACTGAAAACCACGCTATAAGCAGTAACAACAACAACTATAGGTATGTACAGAGTAATTTTTTTTAATATCATAACATTGATACTGGCAACTTTGTACAAATTCAAGATGGCGCATGTCAGTTTTGGCGCCAAAGCCAGAAGTAAGTTGTATGAATAGGGCGTGTAGCAAAGTTTAGAAGAGCAAGTCTTCGTCGCCTTCGTCCAGAAGATTTGCCATGTCGCGTACGTCAGCGCCGGCAGCTTTCAACGCAGCCTTTTTCTGAAATTCAATCGAGATTGTTTAGTAAAGCTATTCTGAACTACTGAACAATGTAAGTATTTATAACTTGGCATAAATTACATTGGTATAAATTGGCTTTATATCAGCATTTACAATGGATAAGTTGACTTCACACTCACTAAAAGTGGTTCAGTACTTAGACAATATGCTTATTTAAACATTCTCATACTTTCATTACCAAAATCATTAACCCCCTTTTCACTTTGCTGTAGTCAAGTAAAAAACATAGACAATATTGAAATCTTTTCAGTCATTATCAAATAATATAACTGAGAAACATGCTTTTAAGAAAATATTGTGTCAAAACTGAAGAAAAAAACTATACTTACAGCTTCTGCCTTATCTTTGATAATCTTCTTCTTGTCCTGAATCTTCTTGAGCCGATAGAACTCTTCACGCTCCAGCTCATCAAGTTCAGAGATGATGTAGGCCAATGTTCTCTCAAGTCTAGGGATGATGACTGAAAATTAAAGAGAAAATTAAATTTATTATATCAATTTAACTTTACAAGTTAAAATTCAACATGAGAACAGTTTTAAATTGTCATGATGTTATAAAACAATAATTTACCACCAGTTTGGACAGTTTTTACAGAGAGGAACTGGCAAGAAAGTAGTAGTTGCGCTTTTAAAATAAACTTATTTAAAATTGATGTAAATCTTCTTATTTAATTCTCATATTACTCAATGTAGATCGACAATAATAGTTAGGAGTCAATTACATAAATAGAAAGTTTTGTACTGTATGTCACAAAGCTGTGCTAATAACCAACTCAAGTCTGTTATGTTAGTGGATTTATTTTTCGTTGTACCACATTTGTAGTATGCAAAAACGTTTCAACACATCCAACACATTTTTAAATAAATACACTTTATTTGGGAATTAGATCTGTCAAACGAAATCACTCTTGTTGCATCCAAAGTAAATCAAACATATCTTTATTTAACTAAGCTATATATAGTAACACTTAATTTGTCTTGTATTTCAAATAAATCATTTACCACCAACAAAGACGGTAGGTACGCAATACAATAAAAAGCCTCTCACCGTGCTCAATAGCATTGACACGTCTGTTGGTGATCTTGATCACCTCATCAAGGGTGACAAATGAAGTCTGCAAAGAAGCCAACTCAACCAGGAGCTTGACAGCGCTCTGGAAGTTTTTCTTCAGCTTGGTCAGCTGTTGTCCACCTCGGGCGAGACCAGCAAGCTCATAGGTATCAGAACCATCTTGGTAGGACTCGAAGATTGGGAGAGTTACACCTGTAAATTGAATTTATTGTGAATCAGATTCAGTTTGTTTTTCAATTATTATAATGGTTACTATTCAACATCAACATGGGGAAAAAAGCCACATCAAAGTCAGTTTTCAGACAAAATATCACATTAAGTTTTATACCATTGAAAATTAATTTATTACAATACTATTCCTATCCAAGTGAATGACTTGTTTTCAATTTGATATAACCCATAACTAATACATAACGGACTATAGTACGCGTCACAAATCTTTAGTGCTGAACAAAACCTGCACAGAAGTCAAAAAAAAAGGTATCGAGGTAGCGGCGCGGCGAGCGGGGCGCGTGATCGTCGGGTGCGCGAGCGTTGATTGGATTTCCAGTTGTGCTGTCTTTCTCGCACTAATACGTCAATTACGAGCGTGATTCTACCGACGCGCAGATATTCTCGTCAATTGCTAAACATAAATGACGCGTACTATACTAAAATCTACTCTATGTCAGAAAGCAGTTTAATTTATAAAATTATTACCATTACCAAACTAGCAGAAGTTGTATTGGTACTTAAAATAATAATAATAATAAACATACTATGTATTTTGAAATTGTGTAGATATGTATTTTGAGACTGAATCATAAATTTTGTATTCAGAAGGTAATCAATGATAATTCCAATGTTCAAAGGACCATCGCTTCTTGTGATTCTTATCAAGCTCATAATAAGCAGTACATACCGGCAACATTGTCTTTCTTGGAACGGATTTTGATCTGAGCCTTGGTAACATTCTGCAACACTACTTGGTTGAATTCACCAGTCGTAAACTTAGCTTCAGCCAGAGAGAAAGCAGCCTCTTTCATTACTTCTCCCATTAAGGTTTTAGTCTGTAAAATAGATTTAATAAATTAATTAATAATTATAATATTTATATTAAGCATCATGTATTCTAATATGTTGTGTCGCTTTGTCACTACTCTTGTTATACTGTTGTATGTAAGTATCGAAATTTGAGTCAGGAGGGAATAGGATTGTCTGTCAGTGGGTTTAATTTAGTTACTTGTGGTTCTAATTAGATTAAAAAAGTAGTGAAATAATATTGTTTTGTGGATTATTTTTGTCTTATAACAATATTTATCTAAACATTTTGATCTAATTTTTCAGCGCTCTTAATATACCTATTGCGAAGTAAAAGAAAAAACGTACCTCGATAATTTTGCTCAAGATCATACGGAACCTCACTTGCAAAGCATCAGCTTTTTTCTTGAGTAATCCATGACCCTTTTGTGCTCCAGCCAGACGGCCCTTCATCAACATCTGAGCACTAGAAACCAATATGAATATCACTCAAAGATACACCGATGGTCCATTATTTTGTTTAAAAAATTCAGTATACATAAACCGTCCATAGAAAAACTTACCCCCGAGAAGGGAAGATAGCTAATTTTTCCTTTCCAGACATTTTGAGCTAAAAAACGTAGACTTCCTTAGTGATAAATTTACTCCCAATCCCGATCACCTGATGACAGAAGACAGCTCGATAGTCGATGATAGGTGTTGTCTATGAATAGTCTTGTGATCTTGCTCTCAAAAATCAAAAGAATGAAGTCTGTATTTTCATTATTTTTTTTGTAAATTA
>JADANM010005719.1:7814431-7854443 GCA_026213755.1 Eurema hecabe
TTTCATGGAGACTCGCTAAATGCTCTAATAAAAAAATACCCCAATATGAAAATCGGTTTTATTTAACTTTACTTTTAAAACGATTAAATTATTTCAAACACTTATAGCATTTATTTACGATATATACAATTAATAAAGTATGTTATTATAAACCTTAAAACAATTATTGAATCTTGTCTGTATTTCCTAAAAAAATTGCTAAAAATTAATAGATTGAAATAAAAAAATGACTAATAATAATTTATTAAAATACTATAAACCAAAAAATGACAGCTTTCACACGTTAGTGATGACTGATGACTGATGACTGACATGACAAATGAAAGTCAAGTATGCGTTTTGACAAATATTTTGATGTTTTCAAAATATATATTAAGGATGTTATAAGTTAAAACTTAGTATTTGTTTTGAATTTAAACCCCAAATTTAGTATAGATTATTTCCTGCAATGTTCTACTTTAATGTTATTGTTGTCTGTTCCATGGATATCTCTTAAATCTATAATGTAATTATTGTTGTAATCAAGCATGTAAAATGGCATTAAGTTTATGCAGAATATGTCTAGTTGATGGAGCATCAGTACCTTTGTTTGAAAGTATTGATACCAAAAATGATATACTATCAAAGCTAACATTATGTTTGAACGAAAAGGTAAGACCAAATAGTTATTTTTAGGTCACAATATCTTTATATTATGACCTTTATCTTTTTAAATTTGCTGCAATATCGGTGATAACCCTCTAAGTTGCCTTATTCTATTATAAATTTATTAAGAGTATAATAGATCAATACATGTATGTCCTTATGAGATCAATCAGACATACAAATAAAGTACTTTCATTTTAAATTATTTGTTTTGTTTCAAAATAAACATTAACAATTGTTATATCCTTGCAAAATGACATATTCTACTTATTCTCTATATTGTGAAGTAATATGGAGTAACCCTTCATTCAACAGATTGAAGACATAGATGGGTATCCACGCAACATATGTAAGAAATGCAACATCGACTTAGAAAATGTCTGTCTATTCATACAAAAATTTAAAGACTCCTGTATTGTACTACAAAGAAATTTAAAAGTCAAATTAGAGCAGTTACAATTTAGTGACGACAGTTGTAATGATGACCGTACTGATATTGAAATTGAAACTGACATAAAAAAAGAATTAAGTGAAGATGAAATATCTATTGAAATAAAGGAATTAGATTTAAAATCTGAATCAGAGGATGAAAACCACGATAAATGTAAGAAAAATGGTAATTTAACTGTAAGGAAGCAAAATATAACGCCAAAACGAAGACCTACCACAAAAAATAAAATAGGTACAAACAGAGTGGCATCTTCAATTTTAGAGGGAGAATTCCTGTGGATCGGTGACACATGGTGGTAAATTTGTTTATCAATAAAATTTTAAATATACATAGCTATTTACATCTTAGTGACTTTACATTTTATTTTTTCAGTATACGACCAGCAACCTCACTCCCAATAAAAAAGGAACCGACCAAGAGAATAGTAAATCAAAAAAGAGTTAGAATTCAAGTGAAGAAAATAAAGAAACCAAATCCGCCAAAATTGTGTGATATTTGTGGAGAGATATTTAAGACTCAAGATAAGTTGTGGCTTCATAAAAGGACATTTCATTTTAAAAAGGCTAAAAAGTGTCCACACTGCCCGCGTGTTTTAAGTTCTGATTATTATTTAAATGCACATATAAGAAGATTGCATCTTCCGAAGAAAGACTTTATCTGTGCACAATGTGGTAGGGGGTTTGCATTTAAAGGTGAACTGACCCAACATAATAAAACAGTACATAACAAGCATTTAATTAAGAAAAAACGTTATATCTGTAAAATATGCGATAAGGAATATAAATGTGCAAAATCTGTACTGATACATGAAAGATCAGTTCACACAGGTAATAATTATTTCTCATACTAGGTACATTATAATAGGAAATCTAAAGTATGTTGCATATAACAATTTGTCATATTTATTTATCAATACCGAGTCTGGTCTCCTGGTTTCACTCAGGAAAAATCTATTTCTACACAACCTACAAATAGTATCATCACCAGAGATAAATTTGTATGAGTAAAATTTAATTAAATGAGATTTATTAATTTTCAGGTGACAGACCAGCCATCTGTACAGTTTGCGATACTAGTTTTTATCATGAAGATTATCTTAAGGAACACATGCGTCTACATACAGGGGAAACTCCATTTAAATGTCCCATATGTGGCCGAGGTTACGCTCAAAGGGGAAACATGAAGAGTCATCTCAGAATTCATAGGAGATCAGAATTATCCGCTGACATACTTAGCAAGTTAAGACCAAATTATTTAAGACTTCTTAAGCAGTGACTGTTCATAGTTAATTAATAATCAAGATATTTCATTGTTACTCTAAAAGTTTATTTTACATGTAAACATGTATAACATTTATATATTTTTATTTCTAAAAGGTGCAATGAATCTTTCTTTTTTTCTTATATGAAAATATTTTTTATTTACATAGGTTAAGTCCTTAAATTTTGACATTTAGTTTGTTCTTAAATTTTCTATAAATGTAAATACCATAAATTCTTATTAGTTATTTAGTTAAAATTTGTTAAATATTTCGATTATAAAATAAATCTATGTTGAAATTATTTTTCTGTCTTATTTCATTGAGTTCAATAAAACATTGAATAGTCGATAAAATTTACGAATTCTAGTTTCCTCGAATTTACGTGTAAACTAAAATGTTCATAGTTTTAAGTATGGGAAAGTTCAAAATTAACGTTAATTATATATTCATTTTAAAAACGATTTCTCCTCCGTATGCATAGCCGAACCCGAACCCACAACATTTTGGGGATGCTGTCTAGTGTTTATAAGTACTAGACACTAGTGAACAGATTAAATCTATTATATTATATTAAGTAGATATGTTATAAGCGCAAAATTTTGAAGAAGCAAAAACATCCTAATTAGGACGTCTTACCTTTAGGTGAATAATTTCCGGTGCATTCACGCCAACTGATAAAACTAACTATCTCTTTTTTCTTGTTGATTTTATCATTTATCTCTTTCCATCGTTTTGGACTTGTGTATTGTGACTAGTATTTATAGTACGCGTCACGAATCTTTAGCGCTGAACGAAACCTGCGCAGAAGTCAAAAATAAGGTATCGAGGTAGCGGCGCGGCGCGCGGGGCGCGTGACCGTCGAGTGCGCGAGCGTTGATTGGTTGTCCCAGTTGTGTTGTCTTTCTCGCACCAATACGTCAAATACGAGCGCGATTCTACCGATGCGCAGCTATTCTCGTCAATCGCTAAACATAAATGACGCGTACTATGCTTATGTGTGCTGCCGCTGCTGTGCGGAACACTATTCGGTTGATTTGCATGGAGTATAAGATATTTATTATAATATAATATATCTAAACTGATTGTAAAGATTTTCCACCCAGAATATCGTAGCATTATTTTCCTAAGGTTGCAATTCTCTGGTGCATTATGAAAAATTCTTTATTTTAACTATTATCTGTCACTTATAGTGCTTAAGTCATGTATGTTATTTTGTATTGTTTTAATTAATAATACCTACATAACAAAAGTATGAATATTTTTTAAATTTGTCTGTAAAATCTAACGAACATAATCTACATTTATCTTTTTATTTTTTTGTTAGTCACTGTCAAAGTCAAAAATCAAAATACCTTTTATTTTGACTTTTATGTTGTGTCATCGGTGATCGGAGTACGGTGAAGTTTCGGTTCTTTTTTGCGAATATTGTTTGTTTTCATTGTAACTCGACATAACAAACGATTCTTTATAGAAATTTTATAGAATGTTGCGTACGAAAATACATATAGCTTTAAGCGCTATAGGCGCATTTCTTGGTTTGTCTGCATTTATATGTTTTTGCATTATTTACGCAAATATTGAAGCTGGTATGTGGGCGTTATTGTCCGGTAAGTGTTTTTATTTTTTGCACTTCAAGTGTCCTATAAATACGATGAACCCATATAGCTTTCTTTTTTCTTACTAGGTATAAACTTAAAAGATAGCAAAATATCATGAAAATAATAGGACTAGATTTTATTTATTTACAATTTGTACCACAATGATAAAAAAATGTTGATAGAATATAATGATTCATTTACTCCCAAGGAATTCACGCTTCTCTGACCCTGATGCTTCACTGTCACTATCTTAAGGAATCGCTTCATGTAAATTTTTCAAGAAAGGCACTTCAATACATAGGAGATTTTGGAATGGTTGGTTTTATATCAGGATCAGCCCTGACCTTATTCTATGTATTCCTGGAAATATACTACAAAGCAGGTATAATTTTATTTTGAACACATTTTAACATTCTTCATATTGAGAAATGTTCAGTAATTATTATTAAGAGCAAATAAAAAATTTTAAAAATCAAATCATTTGAAAATGAACTAAGTTATGCCAAAGAATTGCATATAAAATTACTACCATATTTTACTTAATATCATATAATGTTCTTCTAGATATTATCCCAATTAAATCCAGCATTATAATAAGAATGGTATGGTCATTCATGATGATGAAATGGGGTCTTATGCTGTATATTGTCACCAAAAAGTACCTTCGCACTTACAATGATCACCAGCTGTTCTCGGAGAATCCCAACATTGAAGAAACATAAAATTATTATTTACACTTATACCTATAATATAGAACAATACTATAAATTTTAAAAATATTAATATGAGGTTTGTTACTAAAGAAGCGGTTTAGGCAATTTTTATATCACATTATTATATTATGATTTAAAAAGTATAACTTGTATTGTTTGGTTGTAATTAGAATTGTTTGTTTAATTGCTATGGTGTAAGTTTCACACTGTATACTAAGTGATATAGAATGTGAACATATATTATAATTAATATTAACAGGGACCTAGAAAATTAATGATTTGTTTGATTGTAATAATGATTACTGGGAGTCATATATTTTTTAAAGAAAGCTATTATTGAATTTTTCTTTATATTTAATGAAAATTATTGGACTTTTGTGTTGCCAAAAAATTGCAGTATTTAACTTCTGTTATAGATAATTTATAATTGTGTTAAAGTTTATCATATATTATTTTTAAGTAAAATCTTTTTGGTTTAGTAGATATAAGCAAATCTTGACTGAAAACTTACTTTAGGTGATGGTATTAGAAAAAGACTTATTATTTATTTTATAAATATACCTAGTTGAAAAAAATGGCTACTTATTCTTAATACATTATGTTTTGGATCAATGTAGAAAAATATTGCATGATCGCATGTTTTTCATTTGAAGTAGTTAAAAATTGTTAATTAATTTCTTTAATAAATTTATGTTCCAAATATATTATGTGAAGGAGATACCTACAAATAAAATATTTTTATGAAGTAGTACGTTTTATTTGAACAAAATTACTCATACTCTTTTACTGAAACATACTTACTCAAAAATGTCGATACTTAAAAAAATGTTTCTAAAAATAGCGTAAATATAACTTCAGAGAATAGCAATAACAAACTAACGACCGCCGACCATATAGTAACTAAAATACAGTATGAAATATGGTCTTACTCGTACAAAGACGAAGAAAATTTCTTGTGAGCGGGAATAATTCAGTAGATCGCTGAACGCGCGGTGAAGAGCACGCCACGCCGTGACCGCCATTACTATTACAATTACGCGGGAAAATGACATTCTTAAATAAAGTGCGCTGATTTTTATTTATAAAAAATTGGCGGTATATAATAACTGTGTAATGTAATAAATGTACAATAATCAAACAAAAATATTATTCGGATTTTATATTTAAGGAATCAGAGGTAAGCTCCAACATTCAATTTTATTATAATAAAGGATATATTATATAAGAAAACGGATCATACGTGGGATTTTAAATTTATTTTTGAACTGTATACAACATGTTCATTTTGATTCTAGCTAGGTAGGTATATTATTTGAATAAAAATGATCAGATTTTGCTGTGTAATTGGTTATTTCAGTCTAAATTAAAAATATTTAGACAAGTCTGGTTGGTCATTTTTAAAATATTGTGTTTAGCCTTATAAACGATTATTTGAAAAAGGTCTTTATGTGTATTATTAGCGGTTTATATTTTTCATCGATATTAAGAGATCTTAAACTTGAGCAAAAGATTTCGATTTTAACTCGAGATACTAGATATTTATTGTTTCGCGAAATTAATTAGAGGGTCAGACAGACAGATGAGCAATTAAAAAATAAATAAAATAAAAGATGACATAATATGTAATAAGTATAAGAAGTGTACATAATATCTTTGAAACACAAATCGTTTTAGAGCGGTCATTGCTTTAAACTTATATTTAATCGACTTCAATACAAAGTTTTTCATTTCGACCGTTCATGTATGTTTCTAATTGATCTTTTGAGATCGAGTGCTCTTTGAATTGTGCTATTTAAATCAATTTTCAAAATCGCAATTTATATAATTAAGGTAATTAGGTTGTAATTATTTATATTATTTTCATATTTACTGTCGTGTTGTTTGAACTTAAAATCAGGCTTCATTATTAAGTTAGTAGATTTTTTTTATTGGTAATGTTCACACCTGTGAGCCACCAAAGATAATAAAATAAATTAAGTATGGACAATAAACATAATTTTTCATATACCTAACTGAAGATGTTTCATGTATTAGACCAGCGTTTTTTTCCGGTTACGAATATGTGAATTCAGCCCAAATAGTTTTAATGAGGATGTTACGAAACCTTTTTTTACGAACGAGCAGGAGCTATTTTCGAAAGTAATTTTATAGTAATAAAATTGGATACTTAAATGCGAGCGTCTGAAGAAAATGCGGTAATTCCATTTATTCGATCACTTCTGTAAGCAATAGACGCTTGTACGTGACGCACCGTCCGTTCCGTTCCAACAGAGAATATAATGACTGCGTTTGTTATTCACCTTGCACCAGGAAGAGGGAACTAGAATTGTGTAAACTGTTTAAGCTTTTCGTGAAATGAATATCATTTTATGTATACACTAGCTGTTGCTCGCGACTTCGTCCCCGTCGGATCTATTTCTATTATTATGTTATAGTGAGTCAATCTTAGAAGATAGACATATACTGTCGCGGACTTTTTTTTAGATAATTTAAAGAGGAATAATTCTTTCATACATATAATTTTTGTATCTTGAACCGTTTTCGCAGCGCACGCAAAGGAAGCCCTCAAAGATAAATAATTTTCCCCGTTTTTTCCGTATTATCCATTATATCTTCGCTCCTATTAGTCACAGCGTGATGTTATGTAGCCTAAAGCCTTCCTCGATAAATGGTCAATCCAATAAAAAAATAATTTTTCAATTCGAACCAGTAGATCCTGAGATTAGCGCGTTCAAACAAACAAACAAACTCTTCAGCTTTATATATTAGTATAGATTTACTAGAAAAAAGTTTAAGTGGTCTCACTCGGTCGTTGTTAATGAAAATATTTATTGCGATAAAAACGATTTATTGTTTTACTCTGCATCTATTGATACACTTTAGAGTAAGGTACAGCAGATAATACTCACATGTGTTTGCATTCTGTAAGTAAAAACTTTTCAAAAAACTGGGATCAGTTGTAGCGACGGTATATGTACTTAGGTCTTGGGTACTGGACCGGTATCCACAATGCACCACAGACTTTAAAAATACGGAAGACGGATCCACCACGCAAGTTAAAAATTTCATTCCGAAATTATTGAATATTTTTGTATTATTTTTTTACTATGTTTAAAATTATAATAAAAAAATAATTTCTCGTTTGGCCAATACGACCGACCGTCTTAACATCAAATAAAAAAAGACTAATTCTAGTACCTACTTTTCCAAATTCCATAACTGTTTAAACATATCTACCTATCCCAAATCCTACCTTACTTTGGCCCCAACTAAGCATAAAGTAGAAACGCACTATAATAATTGATACGTAACATCTCCGCAAGTCAATTCCCTTGAGATTTGATCAGGATGCTCGCCGCTTCCCAGACCCTATTTATAATTGCACACATAATTATCCACCACTATAAAACCGGCAGTGATCAGTACATTTCCGTTTGTATACGAGCAGCGTTCTAATAAAATCAGATTATTTTATAGCCCACAATTGCAGTTTTATAAAAATAAATATTTAAATGAGAGTTTATTTCGCACTTAACTGAGATACTAAACGAGAGTTGTGTTTGAAACTGATATTGTAAAGGAGAGAAGGTTCCTTCGTAACTTCTTAGTTTTTTTATGTTGTAACATTTTAAAAGTATTGACAAAGAAAGCCCTACCTACTCATCTAGGTAGGTATATAGGTATTTTAAGTTTTAGTTAGTAATTACAGTTGACTGAAAAAGTATTTTCATTTCATTGTTTGAATTAGTGTTCCCTGTACTTAATAAAAAGTTAGTTATTTCAACACTTTTTGAATTTATATTTGACTATTAAGGTTATTTGTATTAAAACCATTCAATCAAAAATTTTAATGCCTAAATATTTGGCCTAGCCTAAACTGTCGTCTTTTTTCAACACTAAGACTGTTTCTAAAAAATCACTGAAAATTCTAGCAAAACCGGAAAGCTACAATTATTTCGACAAGCATGAATATGTATTACCAATTAATCCTTTCTTGAACAAACAACAAGGAATGCTTTGCAAAAGATCCGGTGTAAATCCATTGTACGATCGATGTTACGAAACAGTGATGTATGAGATCGTGTTAAAGTAATAATGCTATTCAGAAATGCTTGTGAAGTTCTAAAGCAACAGTTCAAGATGTAACTCTTAGGGAAATACCAAAAAGGTTTAATATAAAAAACCGAAAAAAGTGTTTGAAAGCACTTTATCGATAATGATAACATAAAAGGCGGGTATTTTTTTAGTCTTAAGAAAAATTAGTTTTTCTGTCTGCTACACTTCCGAGTGGCGTGTACATATTATTAAACGATAGTATTATTTTAAATTAGAAAAATAAATTCTTGTTCCAAATCCAAAACTTCCACTTTTAGTTTTAACCAGAAAAAACAACCAAAATTGTTGGAAAATATTGATGAAGGTCGCAAAGACAGAAAGTGACGAACTGATTTATTAAGAATGTTAAAAAAACTAGTTTAACTGCGAGCAACACTGGCGAGTAATTAAAAAAATATTTTTTATTTTTAAAGAATTTAAAATGTGATATTAAAGCAATATTGAAATGAAAGAGGGCGGAAGCATTATTAAAATTTTAAACCATTTTTATACATAATAAAAAACAGACTGCAATTGCCACAGACATTGCAATCTAATTTTATAATTATTCTAGACAATTTAGCAACAAAATTATAATAAAATATGTATGTAATGTACATTGCATAGCAGCATATTTCATTCGTAATACATAACGAATTCTCGTTGCTTTACAAACAAGCTTATCAAAATTATTCGCTAAGTCCGTATGTATGATTGTTCATGTTGATGACATGTTCTCGCGTGTGTGGACTGTGGAGGCATGCATACCTCCACAGTCCACACACGCGAGAACACAAGGCGACCTTCAGACAAAATTGTGAAAAGTAAATAATAAAGATCGTTGCTCGACTATTTCCTTTGTAAGGAATTCGATACGCGTACAAAAGTGAACGTAACATGTCTGTAACCGAAAACTAACATTATCTGTCAATTGTTTATCCGTTAAGAGTTACTTAACTGACCGGCTTTGTCACGTTCGTATGTTAAAGTCGGGTAGGTAATCGGCTTGACCCTGTTTACATATGTAATCTTATTTTAAAGTAATTGGCTTGAAATCTTAAAGTTGCAGCAAAGCTTTTGTGTAAGCAAAGGCATGTATAGACAGTTATATCGTCTAGGTTTAAACACACACACACACACATAAGATATAGTTATTTAATAACATAGTTATTTAATTACGTAATTTATTGTGCTTAAGGAGAATGTGAACTTATTTCTTCGAATAAGTCTTCACTGTTAAGAATAAAAAAGTTGTTATGGTAAGGTTTAAACATATTAAAAAGTCAACAAGTTCCTATTTGAGAGAGAAGTTCCTATTTGATATATTTATTGAAATCTATTAAAGGCTCATTAACCTTACCTACTTTTAAAAGCGGAACACTTCTCTATCCTCTTAACTCTAAAGTAAAGACTGTTATCATTTCTTAGATTTTATTTAAAAGGCAATAGTGTTTACTCATCCTTTACATAACACACGTAAATCACTTTCTACTTGTTTGATCTCATGAACATCGCGAATTTGTACGACACTGTTTAACATGCCAAATTGTATTGATATCGGATTTATGCAACCTCACGTTCATGTTAAGCAATTTCTACATCTGCCAACAGAGATGTTTTGTATTCTTTGAGCTTAACGTATGTTTACTTGTAATATTTAATTCGAGATATACACAACTTTTCCACATCGAACTTATGGTAAAGGTTGCATCCCTTTACTCCGAATTATGTAGTAAAGTAAAATATGCATTAAGGAGAAAATCCTGTAGAAATATTTGGCAAAGCTTAACTTTACGTTCAGATATATACCGTGTGATGACTATAAAAATGTATTTACTGTTTCAGTGTAGAGTCGAAACCTTGTCACGAGTCTTGTCACACGAAATAGTAGTCAAAGAATATACTTTAGTACATACTATTAAATAAAAAATCAAAGATTAGTTATAATATGATAGACATTTGAAGGAAATGTAGAGCGTGGAACGTCGGTCTCGGTAGAACGCGCGCTTTCCTATTGCGCAACACCTGCTAATCTTATACGATATGAAATAACCGTTTGGGTTATGTGATTAGTTTGTTTGTTCTTAGCCAGCATCAGTAAACCCTCAGACGTATTGAATATTGAGTAATTTGATCTTACACTAGTCTCCTACTTGACGATACTATTAAATAAGTGTAGGGTAATCTTTAATAGATTATAAAAACAATTAAAAATATAAATCAGTATAAATAAGTCACAAAATATATAACTACAATTTTACCAGGTTTCAAGTCGTATAAGCTTATTAGGTCTACATAAAAGTCTAATTCAAACTTTAATACGCTAACTTCGCGATAATATAATCAAGTGACTAAATTACACGCTTATGCAACTAAAGCGATGAAGATTAATAAAAAATTAATAAGCCGTTGCGTGTTGTGTCTAATAATTTTATAATTATCACTAAATTATGACTAATTCGCACGAACTCAGATAAATCGTTAATTTTAGTGTCGTATATTATGTAAATGTTTTATAAATAGATAAAAAATTATAAAAAACACGTTTTCCCATTGCATGTTGTCGGTGTAGGAATGAATATTTTAATAGCTAGAAGCATGAGGCATTCACCTAGAAGACATGATCTTTTCTATAAATATTCATAGATTTTACAGATTATTTTAGAAGAACATTTTCTTAATTGGCACATACTTTTTGCCGCATGCATTTACTCTGCATTCCTGGTACCATAGGACTCCCACAACAGAACTTCATAACTGCAGAACTTATTAGATACAAAAAATATATAGTTTTTTTATTATTTAATCAAGCTTCTTTATCCAGTACAACATGAAGAATAAATATACCAACTGCATAATAAGTGTAAAAAGGAAAAGATATACGATTACTAATTACGAACAAATTGCACCAAATCGGTGCACTTCTTGCCGCATGCTCCTCGCGTGCTCTGCATTCCTGGTACCATAGAACTCAGTCCCGTAACGGCACATCGGTGATCGTTTGCTCGCTTTCATGTCGGAATGCTATTACCGACAGTGTAAAGAATGAATTAGTTTTTAATGTATTATATATAGATATTTTTTAAGTCTACGGAAGTCCACATACAAAATTCTTGCATTCATTATCCACCAACAATAAATACGTTATATCAAACTTGAAGAAATAACTAAAACGAATTATAGACTATTTATATCATAATAAACTTTTTAAGCTCATATTGATATGCATTTACTGTTTAAATATATTGCATAGATATGTAATTATCTATACAATTATTATGAAATGTATTATTGTTTCATTACGTTCTTGAAATGTAAATATAAATAGACGTATTTTAATATAAAGCGTTATGGTCAAAGATTACCATCTTAATTTATTAAAGTACCGGAATTAAGCACAAAACGTCTCCAAACACGTAGAACCGAGAACGACGACAATGTTATTACGAGTATAATGTTTAAAAAATATCACGTAACTAATCTTCGGACGTGACTCAATTATATTTAACTAAGTTCGAAGAAGTCCTTTTAGAACTACGTACATAAGAAGCACATTATGAATGACCCATTCCCAACCCAAAAGGATGGTCAACCCTCAGGAATCTGAATTATTTTTCTTTTATATCTTAGACTTTTAAAATTGTCCAAATTATAATTAAGAATCAAACCACCATTAAATATCACACCACTATTAACTGAATTATTGTGTATTACATTAGTAATCAACGATATATTATACACAAGAAGTTAAAAATCGTATTTGTTATATACGGATATCCGTAGCATAGATATAAAATCAACCTATCAATGCATACTCAGTATTTCCCTATATGAATAAATTGTTTGCTCTAACATGTATAGCATATAAACTTCAGATAAGTTGTTCTGTACCAAAACCAGTTTAATACATACTCATATTTATCTATACTCTAATTATTCTAATATCAATTAATCGGATAGTAGGTTAATTAAATCGAGTTTATAAATCTCTTCAATGATTCCAAGAATTTATAATGACTGTAGCTCATCAAATTTTGCTCAAATTAATTTATTAAAATAAATTTCGGCTATGGAACCCGAAAGCTTTGTCGAAACTAGTTTACAAAGATTGTAAAATTAATCAGTCAATCTATTTATTAATAACTAGCAGTTGCCCGCGACTCCGTCCGCGTGGAATTTCATATAAACTGTGACCCCCCCCTTCCCCCCTTATAACCCGTTTTTTCAGTTAAAAAGTAGGCTATGTTTTATCTCAGGCTCTAGACCATCTGTGTACCAAATTTCAATACAATCGGTTCTGTAGTTTTGGCGTGAAAGCGTAACAGACAGACAGACAGACAGACAGACAGACAGAGTTACTTTCGCATTTATAATATTAGTATGGATTAATAAATATAGAAAGAAAATAAAACAGACTCTTTTATCTATGTGATTAATATAATTGCTCCCTATACCAAAGGTTATTGACATAGCCTAGCCCTGGTATAATTCATATTAAAGTCGATAAGTCGATACCCTGAAATAGGTAGTCCATTTGTATGGCCATTGTGCAGCTTTCCCGTCTATTCGCTATCTCAGTCGTGGATCCGAGAAAACCAACAGAACATGAATTGGATCGTTCCCGGAGAACCGTGGCGAGGTATCGGCCGATCGTTTAGCACGGTTAGAAATTAATAGCTTATGGGAACATTTAAGTTAAAGTCGCTTTGGCGAGAATTTTATTCCTTTAAATCCCTTTTGGCATCGAGGAAAATACATTAATTATGATGGACTTTTATTATTAAAACACATCCGATTCGAATTTTTGATTCTTCTGCAGCCCCGTAGACTTAATTTATTTTTATATATCTTTTTCCAGTACTACTATAAAAGCCTACTACGATAAAAGCCAAAGCCATAATAATCAAAGTAATTATAATTTAATAGTTTTTCGTGTGATTAAAAAGCTTTTGTGATTAAAACCTTACCAGCTAAGGTATTGTAATAAATGAAATAATAATGCACGACCAGTTGCGTGCAGACAAAAAAGGTTAACAAGAAAAATTTAATGAATAATAATTCCTAATACACAGGGATTATTCAAGCTTATTAGAAGATAACATCTACTCAATTAGCATAATTACTCCATAAGAAAGTACCCTTTTCGAAAATACAATTTTCTGTACCTACCTGTAGACACTATAACAAAACTGTGATCTTTTCCAGGCAACCTACATATTCGACTATTCGGTCAGCTACATACATTACGACAATACTATGTGTATGTACTATCTAGTTTTCATTGTAACGTCTTATTCGCATATCTTGGAACAATGCGTTTCAGGTTGATTGCACTTGACTCGCTCCATAGGCCTTACTTCCGCGCCAGATCACGCTATTCTCATTGTATACACACTTACATTATGTATTCAACAAATACATTATTCATTTTATTACGAAATTGTGATAATGTAGGTACGGGTGAGTTGTTCCTTGTAGCTTTTCTTATTGTTAGTTGCAGAATTTCGCCTTTTATTACGTAAAATGTTATCTTTCTAACTATTAAGTTATATAAATATCTTAATTAGTTCTAAAATAAATTTAGGTTATTATTCTCAGATATTTCACTACAAAAGCAAAATTGTTCGTTCTATGTATGTAGGTAAACTATACACATAAAATTGTATGTATTCCAACAGCTTTCATAATATATTATATAGTAACATTCCTGCGAACATGTTAAAGTCATAGCCGACTACTACAGCTATAAATCTCATCTCTTCAAGAAGGTAATAGTTTATTTCGTTCTAACCGGTGTACGTCAAATTAACGTCAGTTCCCCAGGGCGTGAGTAACGGGGCTGTGCGCGAGCTATTTATTGGAATAAACGTTACTGTTAATGCTTAATGTCTAAACATCTAGCTGTGGAATAGTTGGACTTGTATGGTGATAAGAGAATCATAAACGATTTGGATAGTATGTCTGAAGAACTTAAAGTTACTTGTTTACGAATGAATTCCAATCATGGATGGAAGATTAATGTTTTACATTTTAAATTATTTTTATATCTATCTGTTTTATATATAATTACGTCTAGAGAACTGATTATTCTATGTTAAAACTTAAAAGTGTAGCAAAAAACGATACGATTTGTTAAAACAACAACGTAGTCTAGTAGAAGTCATAAGACTACAAGAACCATTTTTCAACATTAAAAACTATAAAGGAAATAAGTAGAACGATGTCGCTTATAAAAGAAATGGTTTAAGTATATTTAATTCTAATCATGATGGCCCTAATAACAGTAGCTCAGACACCGTTATTCCTAAGGGATTGGTCTAATGCACCGCCCACGTGATTTAGAGCGCCATTGTGCTAATAAATAAGCTAGGTTAAATTTAATTTTGCGGATGAGACCGCAAGGGTTTCCGTGACTTCGTTATAAAGCTAGAAGGTGGAACATGGATTTCAGTCCATTTTGATCCTGTATCCACAATTTTTTTTATTCCTTTAAAGTTAAACAACTTTAAATTGAATGAAATTAGTGAATTTTTTAAGAATATAGAAGAGCTACAGAAAATCGTTACGTTTAATGTACTACATACAATAGAACTTGCTTAAGATGTTTTGTCAGGGACCTTACCAAAAACACGTCTTAAGCGAGAAAGCATAGTTCCCGCATAATACATACGGGAAAAGGAAAATAAAACGTGCTACTTAATACAATCACTAGGTGATCTCTGCTGTACTATATGCATAAAATCGGTTACGCAGTTTAAAATATTTGACTGATGACTATAATAAATATTATCCTTGTAAATCTTCTGATACCTTGTATTGTACATACAATATATTTTAACTGGCTTTTCACTAACTTTTTTACATAAAAAGCTCTATTCAGTAAGCAAAGATAATATCGTTTATAATACCTTTTCTACGCATTACAACTGCCAAAGTGCTTCAAGTAACGGTAAGTATTTCCCTCCAAGTTCACAGACACTCGAGTTAAGTAAATTAACATAAACTATGTTTGCGTCTGCTTTATAACAAGATAATTACGTAGGAAATACTATTGAAATTACATTAGACGAAGATAGCGGGATATTTTATGAGTAAACGAAAGATAAACGTTTAAAATTTCGTTTTCCTCGCGTAGAGTCTGACTCCGAAATCTCTATTTCATAGCAAAGGCAGGCTATGTCCGTTTTTATCTGTATCTTAGACTTTAGACTGTAAAATTTTATCGATATCAGTTAAGGTCATTCAAATGTAGAAGTATAAGCGACGGACAGACAGAGTTACTTATGTATGTATTAAAATATTAGAAGATATCTATTAATTACTTATATAGTTGACAATTGTTTTTCATTTTCTAAGTCTAAAAAATACGTCAATTCTAAATATACAATTAAACTTTTAAAAGCCTAAACACACAACTTATTAGATCAACTCACAAAAACATTACACGCATTAAATAAAACAGTGAAATGTTATGAAATTATAACCACAACAATATGAAATTTAATTGACTCCAAAATAATTGAACGTGACTTAATTACTTTCTACAAATAAACTTTTATAATACTTGAACTAAATTACTCACCAACATCAACATTACGAGCAACCGTAACAATATAAACCACTTTCTTTGTGAGCGAAAATGGGATTTCTTAATGAATTTTCAATTTGGTAATAAATAAGAAACACGCAGTTTGTAATTTAAAGCATATTCAATCTAATATTTTAAATAATAACTACCTAAAGTTGAGATGTAATAAATCCTAAATAAGAATAACCAAGATATATTTAAGGCAAACACATCGATAATCTAAGTTTTAATGTAATCATTTAAATAAATGTCGAAAATAAAAAGTAGCCTATATCAATAATTGACTCCTAAACTACCTGACCGATTATAAAATAAATTTGCACGCCGTGTGCAGTTTGATCCAACTTAAAATTACTTACAATAAATGATAGCTTACATCATAACATATGCGAGCGAACCCATCGCTATATAAAATAAGCTAAGGTATAACTGATATAAGTAAACATTATGGTCCTCTGACAAGCGGTCTCTTCACTGTAGAATTACAAGATATATTACCTACTTACACATTACTGCATTGACTATTAAAAATACTAGGATTGAACATGTTCACATGCCATTAGATACCGTTCCCGCTGACATAACGGAGAGATGCGACCCACATAACGTTGCATCATACAGCTTTACAAGTGACGATATTGTTGCTATTAGCGGTTACACCTGTGTAGGGCTTATGAATGATACTGGCAGTGTAGCCCACTATATAGGTTTGATTCTCCTCATAAAATTTACCACCAATTTGTGGGGTAAATTTTATTACGTATTTATTAGCTTTAAGGTATAAGGTAACCTATCCCTCGTCGAGTCTGCAAAATAGAGATCTTGGGTTTTGTGATATTTAAAATAAAAAAAAATGTTTTCTATACATATAATTATTTTTACATAGTTAACAAACAATATGACTGAGGAAGAAAGAAGAAAGAGTGGACGAAGAAGGAAAACGAGTTCAACCTTCCTCTAAACTAAAAGGTGGATTCTCGGCCAGTGTAACAACTGCCACGCCGGCTGTTAGGCCCCAAATTATATTGCAGGTTTCGAATAAATATCATAAGCACGATGGAGAATTGGACTCATTAGCAGTAGTCGCTATATGCTAACCGAATGAAATGTAGAATCATATTTTCATAACTATTCGAAAACAACTGTTCGAAACAAAAACAATTATAGACCCTGAACGTAGCATCTTTTGAATACAGCCTGATTACAGTAATTCGGTAGTGAAAATTATGTTCGCAGTTAAAAAGATGGTTTGTTATTGCGCTAGTTTTTGCAACCGCGAGATGCCTTGACGAGTTAGCAGTTAGAAGTAAAACGATAAAAACTATAGCAAAAAGTAAATCGCATTGGAATCGCTATTGAGTTTTCGCAGCTCTGAATAAACTTTTACGCAATTCATTGAACTCTTAATAGAAAGAAATTATTGTTAATTTAATGCAAGAAACAATCATAAATAGATATTGCGAAACGACTGATAACAAGTTTTATTTGAAGTTTTTTTTAAATATACCTTTAATTCATAATGGGTATAGCTTAGTTGTGTCGCCCGTGTTCCTTATTGCATATTACCAAAAGATAATTTGGTGACATTTTGAATACAATATTTAGGACTATAAGTTCACAAAAAATGGTTCCACTAAAAATAATCCCGAACGCGTAAATATAAATATATTTCCATGTAATATTCATATAATCACAAAGCATTCATGTTCCCAAGTGCATTAAGTAGACATTAGTGTCCACTTCCTAGTGTACGGACTACGGGCTACGGTCCATGGTATTACGTTAAAGGTCGTTTGAGCAAGTCACCGCACGATTCGGTCACGGTCAAATAACGGTATGCGCCCTAGAAAAAGGGACCGATCATCGGCTGACGGCTGTGATGAGTTCATTAAAACGTTCAAATTGCTTCACTTGGATTGTAGCGTTAGATGTTAGGTTTTTAGTCAAACATATCTGTTTTTTTTACTCAAAATCAATTCTCTATTATCAAAATTCCAGTATCAAAATTATCAAACTTTTTCTTACATTTTTACCGTGCAATATTGGTTAGGAAATACTTTTACGAATTGACAAATCCAAGTGAGTAGAAAAAATTAAGAAAGTTCCAAAAAGAATATACCGACAAGACAAAACAAAAAAAAAACAATCCAAAAACATTGCAATTTGAATTATAGAGAAAGTATGACCTGACCGGACATTGATTTAACAAATCCTAATGCACCCTTTCCCTAACTTTCTCAAGTCAAGGTTCTCTGGGTCACAGGCGCAAAAGGTCACCACGAGGCCTCCATACCGATCGATCCTTCAACCTTCTACCGTCCAATATCTATTCAATACCCATGAGTGCTACTTTGTTGTTCTATATTTGTCCTCGCACTCGTGATCAGGATATTAAGAAGCTAATTATACGATGTAGCGGGACATAGGACGTTGCTTTCAATTACTGAGCGTTTTTTGCTTTAGAAAGCTGTGTTATTGTGCTTTATAGCTGTCTTAATGGCGATTCCGTTATATATAATTTTTTCGTGTTAACAACACTCTCGGATGTAACGCGATTGTTACTTTAGTAACGTGTAATTGTTTGAAATTGTTTACTAGTACGCATGTTACGTACCAATAAAAAAATCGAATGGCTAATTAGTTATGAATTAAACAAAGACTACACAAAACTAGAAATAAATCAGTCCATTAGATAGTCATCATCTATTTGTATATTATACAGATTGAAAAACATTACATTTTTCATTCAACCGTTCAATCTCTTTAATTCGATACGTCGACTTCGTAAAAATCATTTTTCCAGACATTTTTTCATAGTACGCTATTCTCAAATATGAAGAGGTAGAAATAATGGAATGCTTCGATGACGATTCGACTTCGGTATTATTACAATTAAATAAACAGTTATTAACTTTAAAAACCAATACTAACATTTATGATCGACGTAACAGGCTTACCGTCGTCCATTGCACTTATTATCATAATCTGAGCTCATATTGGACGTAGGCATTTAAACAAGGCCGTAGAACAGTCGTGTCATCTGCCTGCAGGCTAGTTAGATAACAATCGAACTGAAAGTGAAAGCGTTGCGGTTATTCACATGTGCTATCTTATGCGTTACGTTAAATCTTCTTTGGTCGAATAATATAAACATACAATAATTAAGAGCATAGACAAAAAATTGAACAACCGTTCTTTTCTTCCATGCTTGTACTGGCAGAAACAATTTAAAACTATAACTGTTCTAATTTTGAATTTAGATACGATTTAATTTGTTGTAGGTCGCGTTACGCGTATTTAAAATTGGAATTTAGAACATTGTTGAAGGGGGAATCAGTTTTACTATAAATATACATTGATTTAACACGTTTTTTAATGATAAATGTTTATATTTCATATTAAAATAAAATATGTTGGTTTTGAACTTAACTTCAATTACAAAATTAGGACTAAGCAATCATACATTTCTACAAAATAGAAAGATTCATTACACTATAGTGTGCATTGTCGAAATAGAAACATTAACAGTATCTTAATACTTAATCTAGCACGAATAGACTAAAACCAAGCCGTGACGATGGCTTAATGCATTCTTTGTAATCATGGAACTCATGATGATATCACAGATTTTACCCAATACTAAACATTAGAAAGAAAGTAGTTTTGATACGATTCTGGCTTTAAAATATTTTTGTACTAAACTTCATGTCTATAGGTCAGGTCAAAATCATTGGAGCTATGTATCTAATGTAGATACCTACGTAAAAAGCTTTCGTCAACAACGATGTTAAGCTTCGATAATAGTGAACAAAATATTATATTATAAAGCTATCATATATACATTTATTATTTATTAGACTATATTACAAACGTTACAAGCCATCAGTGCTATAAAAAAAAAAGAAAAGGTACAGCATAAAATATTATAATTAGTAATTTTCAAACTACGGAGAATACAAAGATATTTCAATCTTTAAATTTTGTTTTGTTAATATTTTTTTGATTAATTACTTTCAAACTTCTTTAAAGTACTAAATATGTAATAACAACTGTCACGTCTGCAAGGATATCTGTGTACCTACGCCTGCAATGTTTTTGTAAACATTAGGAAATGTATCTACAATTGTAATTTAGTTCAAAGCAAATAGATAGTATGGTAATGTAACTGTCTCTCATGAATAAGCATTACACCCAACAAAGCATGTAAATTAACGGTTATTACGTAGGAGAGCCTTTACATAATGTGAAGACGTAATTTTGATGAGTTTGCATTTTTGCGAGTTGCCTTTTCTTAGGAGGATACAAATTAGTCATATGATATGAGGAGGAAATATTAGTATCACGAGTGTGTTTCTGGCTTTTCAAGGAATCAGAAAATTTGCAAAATTGCTGATTAAATATTTGTTAGTTTCACCCAAATTTACTTCTTTTGATTACAGGATTCCTTATAAATATGTATGTATGTTATACAAGAAGTTCTGAGACCAACTCATAACACTCAAATTTCGGATTTTTTTTTAAAAATTGAAAATTTTAGTAGCTAATTAAACTGTTCATTTATTGTTCAAGTATTAACTAACGAAAGAGCATAAATAATTTTATTATTACTAATTTCTCGTTGGATAAAATCTCGTTTAAGAGTCTAGGTTAATCTATAAATACTAAACCTGCTGGACTCATTTTCATTGGACTAACTGTCGTTGCATATTCTTGTGAAGCCTCAGATTAATAGTGGGATCCTAGTGAACCAATGTCCAAGATACATCATGTATTAGTTTAATATTCTCTAACACACACCTTACGAAATACTATTATTTTTCTGTGGAGACATACGTATTGACACTAAAAATAAAAATGTATATCACGTCTCATATGTGTGAATCCTTCAATTAAGAATATAGAGCTTATCTTTAATCCTATCCTATTACTATTATAAAGGCGAAAGTTTGTAAGTATGGATGTATGGATGTATGGATGTTTGTTACTCTTTCACGTAAAAACTACTGAATGGATTTAAATGAAACTTTACCACAATATAGCTTATACATCAGAATAACACATAGGCTACAATTTTTGAGGATTATAAGGGAGGAAAGGGTGGGGTCACAGTTTATATGAAAGTCCACGCGAACGGAGTCGCGGGCAATAGCTAGTATATTATAATATTATCTTAGATATTATACTGGAGTAAAAACTTCATCTTGATAATGTTTAGATACGTAAAAAAGTACGTAACTTTACCCAATCGTAGTCAAACCTTACCAAAAACCGAAGATAGTCCTCAACCATTATCCACTTTCAGGATATCCAACATTTTTATATATAGGTGAATATTGTTTGTATACGTCGTTCTATTCCAACAAGTAACAAACCCATGTTATATCATTACCTCATATTAACGGCGTATAACTAACTGTATGACGGATATTTAAACTCAACTTTATGTAATTACTTCTTTGAAACAGACATCCCATCAAATTCTCATGAGCTTGAGAAATACACGTTACAAAATACGGTACACTTATCAAAACTTAGTGTATTTCGTAATATTTAATTTTTACGTAGCCACTTGCAATTTTTTAATAACAAAATAGACGATAAACAAAAAATATTCGGTCTTAAAGGATTATTAATTAACTAGCTATTGCCCGCGACTCCGTTCGCGTGGACTTTCATATAAACTGTGACCCTCCCTTTCCTCCCTTACAATCCTCAAAAATTGTAGCCTATGTGTTATTCTGATGTATAAGCTATATTGTGGTAAAGTTTCATTCAAATCCATTCAGTAGTTTTTACGTGAAAGAGTAACAAACATCCATACATCCATACATCCATACATCCATACATCCATACTTACAAACTTTCGCCTTTATAATAGTAGTAGGATATAACAGTAATAAGTATTTGTTGTCGTTTGTCGTTTATCTGGAAGACAATTGAACATATAGCAAATTACCAATTAAGTATTTTAGATATTATACAAGCTTTGTTAAGAAAAAAGCCGCTGTGATATTATAAAGTACTCAACTATAGGTGCATTGGTTGAATTGTTGTTCCCCTTTATTTATTTACAATGGGACAATTTATGTCTATAAACTTTTTTAAGGTTGAGATCATTTGTAATTTTCTGAACAATGTAAATTTTACAACTTTAAACTTTTGCTATAGTACTCTCCTAACTTCATACATGGCTCGTTCATGAATGAATCTTGTTAACATTAGTATAATAAATTCATGGCCTATAAAGTGATATTCCCAGATAGTCAAACAGTACCGCGTAACGGAAAGCTAACTGTTCGACGCTCCGACCGGGGCTTTTCGTTCCACTTGTTTCGATAATGACCTACAACTAGGATAAATAAACTTAAGGTTTCGTTAAGTACAATGGTATTTGTATGAGATAGGTATACGGTACCTATTGTAGGTATCATTAGTCAAGACTAAGTTCATTATGTTTATTTTAAGCTAGGTGCGTCATTGACAGAAAATCCGACATATTAATAAGAGGATAAATTAAAATCTAGGCAGACCTGCTGTGTCCTAAAACCGCGTATCTGCTTTTATAAGTTTTAATATTATTTTTAAGTGATTTTTTGAACCTTTATTATTGTAATTTTTTGTCAGTTGCAATGTACCTAAGAATTTAATTAAAACGTGTCTGTTATCTTGTAGTTGAGTACCATAGACCTCAAAAGGTAGTATTCTTTGTCCATATACGTAAACCTTCACTGTTTTTGCAAACTCGGTTAATGGGAAGGGAAATTAGAAAAGCAATGACATGGAATTGTTCTACACTTGGAAACTGTAAGATCGGCGATCAATAATTCTCCACGGTTGTCATAAGAAGTAAACCATTCTAACCGACGCAGCAAAAAGGTGAAACGCGTCTTCAATACACCAAGAAATCTTCACACAATATGTGAGAATTTGCAAACGGTTTAAACATTCAAGCCATAGTAATCTGTATTACGTAAAGTTAAATATTATAATTGTATGCTGTAATAAACTTCTTTGGTCTCAGTACACAAATGAAGAGTGTGAGAAAATTTGGCATTACGCTACAAGTAATGAAGTGATAAGACATGAAGTTTGATCAAAATTACGTTTTCGTCGTCTTATTTAACAGATTCCAATTAGTAAAGATATCATTATCTAAGAATCATGATAGCGAATTTTCATTCAACTTTTCAGTTGTCAATGTTTTTGTGTTTAATTTTAAAGGAGTAACGATTACAAAGTTTTAGTGGTCATACGATCCTTAGATCTATACAATCGAAATCGTAAATTCTTTTGCTGGTTGAATGCTTAATTATTTCTCTCGTGGTGCCATTGATTCAAATTTGTCAGAATTAAATAGAGAATCGGGCTTTACACAGAGCTACGTATTTGGCATATAGATCTACTTAATTTTAAAACAGGTCTTCATTATATAGTATAAAACATAGTCGCATTTTTCTGTCTGTCCCTATGTAAGCTTAAAATTCATTCACATTCGATCGATGATTCAAGAGGAAGGTTTTTGTGTATTAAATTTGCATAAATGCAAACTGCGTGTCGCGGCTAGTAGTACATAAATAAAACGCATGATTAATCTTCCTAATTACACAATGTTTGTATTCAAACATGCTTGTAGTCGTTTTTATAGGCGATCGACTTGTACGAGAACACAGTATTCCAGTGACTAGATAGTTAAGCGATTACGCCAATTAAAATTAAACATGGACTTGTAGGGTTTAGGCACCCACGTCGCTGGCATCTCACGCGACATGCTACTAGGCCAATGAAGATGGATTAAAATATAATGTCTGTACTACTTGTAGTGGCTAGCAAAATTTTTAAAATAGTTAAAGTACATAAGTCAAACTGTTATGGTCAAGGAAGAAAGGCTTTTTTTTATTTATTTATTATAACATTTTTAAAATTATGTCCGCTAAGTTAGTCATTTGAATTTTAATTAGAAGCATCGAAAAAAATGTTTCAGTCTTTTTTTTTGTTATTTTAAATCAAATATTTGTGTTAGGTTTGTTTTATAGAATGTATGTTATAATCTTTGAAAGTAATAAACTGGTTTTAAATTATTTGACTAATCATTTTTCAGTGTCGTAGACTATAGGTATTTTCAGAACTATGAAAGTGACTGAGATCGAATTATATGTGGATGAAACCGATACATCTAGTATATTGAAAAAATTTAAATAAATATTTATAAAACCCACCAGTATCTTAACATTCATAAATAGTAGATCATGACTTTGACAAAATCTTAACTTGTGAAAGAAATATTTTCCAAGCACCCAAAGTTTAACGGCAGAACTTTGTAACTACCTACATTTTATAGGTTAAACTTTAAGCTGACTTTCTCAGATTAACGATCTGATCTGCAAACCTCACCTTGACTTGTCACAAATGTACCACAATATTTTATTTTCTCATCTTAATCTTGAAAGTAATTTGCAAAAATGACGTCCATGTTAACACACATTATAACGGTTTAGCACAATTTAGGCTAATGTTAAAAGTACGAAATAAGTATTTTAGGTAAGTGGTTTATACAGATCTTTATTTATATTAAAAATATGGGTTGAAAATTTAAATATATTTTTACTTTATGGATTTCTTCTTAATAAAAACATTACTGATTTAAAGTACTAGCCTTACTCAGCGATTTTGTCAGCGAAATCCGTATAAAACAAAAGACTTGGTGAATACATAAAAATATACATAAGTACATACATAGTCTAGGCGTTTCGTTCACATCATTTAGTATCTACAGAATAATTTGGCTTACCTCTTTAAAATACAATTTGTATTTTAAAACTAATGAATCGAGCCAAGTGCCAAGACATCATTTCACCCTTTCCTAAATAATTAAACAAATTACAAACGATCGGTAAGTAAAGGCCGTTCCATTAATCTCTCGACTAACAAAACAACCAATTTTCACATACCAGTTCATTATTACATGGCTACGCCTAACGCCATAACATCGGACTTCAATAATTGTAAAGTAAATTGGTTACAAAATGAGATGGCAATAACCTTCCACCTGTGCGTAATGATAGAGCTCAGGTGAAAATTATAACTGCTAGATGTTATATTCTTTATGAATACCAGTAAATGTACCGGTACAAAGGCTTGTTAATAACAATTGTCTATATGTAATGTTAATAATGATTATATACTTGTTGGTGTATGAATCCTCACTTATAGTATAAATGCGAAAATGTATGCGGATATATAGATGTATGGATATTTGTTACTCTTTCGCGCTTTCTTAGGCTTTATGCATATTTAGGTAAGATGAGAATATTATAGGATAGTTTATTCCTGGTTTTGATACTGAAACTATTCGTAATTTTTTTCGAGCAAACAAGCAAATGTTTTTAAAATGTACCTTTATATTACAGATACAGTAATATATACTTGTATGTTGTCATTTAATAGTTCTCTACGAGTATTCTTTTCTGTGGTTATCCGGTAGACATCACTTCCTAGTCATCAATTTGCTACTTACAATAATTCTATTTCTTAGTTAAATCTTTTGTTGAAATAACCCAAACATTGCATAGCGTTTATAAATAAAAAATCTACCCTTTATGGATCCAGTTTATATCAACTTGAATATTGTAGGGTGAAGGTTTCAAATTATAGTAAAATATCAATACCCAATTGTTAAAAATATTAATACGAGACGTACGATACATTTTATGCATCTATATCAAAATTCCAAATAAGTAACTCTAAGTTCTAACAGGCATTTTATACCAACCGACACTATAAGCACTATTTAACCGCCTAGAACTTATAAATATCTTTTTAATCGATTTGTCTATAGTAAGGCCTGTAGCCTACAGCCATACGCAATCAGAACACGCATCTATAAACATGAAAGTGCCGGTGGCCATCTCAGTATGGCCTCAAGAATCCGGCCTTCATCGATGCTGCGATAACATAGCAGCTAAATTGTTATTGATGCTGTTCCATTCATTGTAAATAGTTTCTGGATTGGAAAGTCATATTTCGGTCAGCGGAATCAGGACGCACGCTTGCTTTCTCTTGCCTAATGTTCTAGGGTTTACGTGCTCCAATCAATTCGGCTATGAATATCATATAGATAATTGGTATACCTTATATTGCGGGGTATAATGTGTTTTTGGGAGCATTAGAAGAATAGCATTAGAAGAAGGATTTCAAATACTGCCTTTCTAACTAATAATTTGTTAAATATATCAATGTAATACAAATTTTTCGTATCGATATTATGATTCCGTCCAAGTTCATTTCATGGGTATTGGGAGTATTGGGACTGATAGAAAATCTGAAAATTTGTTCATCCTACGGTAACGGTTAGATATCCTAGCTAAAAATTTGATACATTGAAAAAGAGTCTTAAAACATACATTATAGACATATTATATCGTACATATTTTACATCGTTGTCTATTACTCTACTCATTTTATTTTATACAATATTACAAGAAAGCATCCGGTAGGTGTCAATTATTATAATTAATTATAATTTGCTACATTATATAAATGACTTACAATTACGAGGTGATGCGTGTGAATAAAGCGCGTGATATAAAGTAATTACGGTAATTGAAATAAATGCTTATTTCCTACTTTTAGGAACTTATCTATAGTACTGTCAGAGGCTTTATAAAACTAAGTATCAAAAAATGGAAACGGATATTTACGCATCATATTTTTGAGTTAAGCGGAACTTTATAAAGTCTCCTTTTAATATAAAAGCTTATAAATTCCAATCATAATATATTCCTTAAAAATAATAGCTTGTAATTCCTTTACTTTTATACATTATTATATAGTTGCCCTACTAATCGTGAAAGAGGCAAAGCTTCTAAAAGCAAAACTCATTAAAATAGGAAAAGCGGTTTCCAAGTTATAAGACTAAAGACCTACCTACTATAGATTCTAACAATCGTAGATCTGTTCCTTTGACCTCACACTGCTAAAACTACTCACTGTTAATGAATTGAATATCTGAACTATCATTGTTCCACGATCGTAACTATAAGCCATCGTTTCCGTTCTTTGCAAATAGAGATAGCCCACTTCGATTAAAACTATTTGCGAGACATAATCGTCTGGCTTGTGTTTAAATATGGCCTCCGTTGCGAGATTCATATCAGCATTAATGTTTAAAATAATGCGTTTTATTGTAATAAATAGTCGTTGTAAAAATGCACGACTACAGACTGGGAATATAAACGAATATTGCAAAATCTAGCTTTAAAAAATTATTTTATTTATTTTTTACTGGAGCTATTTTATTATGTAACATATATCATTCTTGAAAATCGCATTCAAATCGTTTCGAATTGTAAAGTTATTTTTTTAGTTTACAACTCTTCTGTATTATTTTCGAGTAGTCGAACCATTGACAAGTCGACCCTAAGGAGTAAGGGGTTATTAATTACCCATAAAAAACGTTCTACGTCCGTTTTACAGCATACTATGATGGCATGTTACATTTTAAGAACTAGACTAATAAATTAAACTCAATCTTATCCCCAGCGCACCACAAAATGTGGCGCCTAATGCTCCTCACCCTGCTGACCCGGATCGAGGGTCTACCAAACCGCGTGGTGGACGTCGCCACGAGCTGCGACAAAAGCTCCATCAGTGTACACGTCACTATGGACCAGCCCTTCAAAGGACTGATATTCAGCAAGGACTTCTCCAGAGAATGTCGCGTACAAGGTACCTATGGTTTAAGGGTCCACGCTTTTTATAGAAACGAAATGTTTTACTTTTTAATGAAATTTCAATATTCAAAACAGTTCTAGTATTAATAAAAATGAGTTTCCCAGACCCAGTACTATTTTACCCATTCCGATAAAATCGTAAATATAACTTGTTTCATTACAGGACAAAGACAGAAAACCGTATCCATCCACTTACCATCCAATGCGTGTGGCGTCAGAACATCTACATTGAACACCACATTCAAAGAACCGGATGATAGAGAGGATCTGTACTACAATGTTGAACTGGTAGTTCAGATGGATAAGCAGTTGCAGCAGTCTACAGACCAGGAACTTATTGTCAGGTAAAATATTTAATTTTCACGTTCAAACTTAAAATATTCAGGACTACTCGCATACGATCCAACGTAGAGTAAGAACATTTGCATTGGACACCATGAGCAAGAAATGTTATGATAGAAAGAATCGGTAATACCAGAAAATATGTAAAGCGGATTAAAATCACGATATTTTTCTGTCCGACAGAGTCACAGGTGCTTTAGTCTTCTGCCACTACGCTATACATATAAGCTAATTAAAATTGTTGAATCCAATATTATTTAATGCTAATTAATTTTAATGCTAATTAATAAAGGTTTTGACGCGTCGTATAATTGAGTGTTTAATATTACAGGTGCAAATTACAACCGCGTGCTGTGCGTATTACCAGTTCTGCGCTTGAAGGGGTTATAAAATCTAAGATTCGAGAAATGACAGCTTCGGATGGGAAGAAATCAAGGTACAGTATAAAATAAACTACTACAGTATAAAATAAAAAAGCTTTTCGCTGTCTATATGCTAAGATTTAAAACTACGTAAGAGATTTTTATACAATTAAATACAATACTTTATACAATATACAATTAACGAAGTAAAATCTGATATATTGTATAGCACGATTAATAGGGATATGTTTGTTAAATCCAACAATAAGAAATTGAACTTCTGTCATAAACACTCTCAAGAAAAAGTAAGCACAGAACTTATTCTGTCAATAATTGTCGTATTATTGTCGAATACGTTATTCTAAAGTATAGACTTTTTAATTGCTAGTAGTAAAGAACAACAATCTTTTAAAAAGAGATTTAAATTAAAGAGGATTGCCTTAAAATTTTCAGAACGGGTCGAACACGCCAAGGCTGGGAAACACCAATAGAGGCAGAACAAAGAGAGTGGCTGCTTGAATCAGCTCGAGCGTGGATGGAACTCGCTCCCACTATCGCAGGCTCTGAGCCAGCCACTGTGGAAGTCGGGCAGCCTACTCGCCTTCTCATACAATGCACACTACCTGGTAAGGAAACATCTTGAGCTAAATTAGCACATTGTCTTAACAAATCACAGCGAATGGGACAGCTTTCTCTTCTTCATGATAAACTTGAGGTTCTAGGCTAAGAGTATGTTTTAATATCTCAAGCGTGGTTCGCCTCGGTATGCACATATACCACTGCGAAACCAGAGAAACTGTTAAGCTAGTAATAACCTAATAGACCGAAATTTGTTGTGTTATAAATCCTTGACAGTATTCGTGAGTTACCTAATAATATACAGAAGTTGAATAAATTAGCAAAGGAAAATGAGAAGCAGTACCAAATTTATCTCTTCCTAATATCTAGCAAAGTTCCGGGTAGCACTGCATTGGCTATGGGCTGGCGTTACTCTTACCATCAGGAGTGCGTCCAGCTCGTCTCCCCTCTTCATAATATAAAAAAAAAATATCTCTCAATAAATATATAGTTTATAATAAGCTTAACTTAAGACAGCGAGACATCGCCATACAATTTATTTATTTGTTTTCAGTCGGCGTTGGTCTGCGAGTAACCAACTGTGTGGCTCACGACGGTCTCGGCGAGGCATCCCAAAAACTTCTAGACGAAGCAGGCTGCCCTATAGACGAGACTATTTTCAACAAGCCTTCGATCCATCACCACAGAACAGGCACAGAGATAGACTTTAACGAGCTACAACCAGTCAACACAGAGAGGAACATGCAAGAAAACAAAAATATGAAAATGGCAAGGGATCCCGAAACTGCCTTTAAGAATTTAATGACATACCAACACGCTATAACTACGTTTGCAGCCTTCAAATTTCCCGACAGAGCAAAATTGCACTTATCCTGTGGTATAGAATTATGCAAGGGTCCATGTCCCAATATAGATTGTAAATTATTAATGAAACCACAGCGAACTAAAGACGGCTTAGTCAGGAAAGCTCGATTGGATAAGGAAGCAAAAGGAACGGTTATAGACAGGCTTGAAGTTTACAACAGTATTGAAGTTTTGGCGCCTAATATTGAGTTAGAAGATGAAGCGTCTATACGAGGTAACGAGTTACATATCTAATTCAGATGAATACGCTATTTAATACTTTCAAAAGAATATATTAATTCTCTTTTTGTATTTCCAGGCTCAAGAAGAGTGGAGGGGGAAGAAGAGTTAGTGCGTAAATTTTCGCCCGGTGACAAAACTATATGTCTTTCGCCGGGGAAACTAGCCCTTGCGTTCTGCGTATTAGGTATTATTTTCCTTTGCGCAATCGCGGTTGCGTTCGCGTCTTTAGTGCGAGCGAGACGGCGAGCTATTCGAGAACCGGTACACACTTCTCTTTCCTTCTACACTGGAAGCAAGAGTTTGTTCTCGTCCAGCGAAAGTTCTAGTTCTGGACTTAGTGGTAGTAAGTTGCTTCTGACTGATAGCCCTTATATGGACCATCATTCATCGTCTAGCAATAATTGGCCATATCCTAGACCATTTTAGAATCTTCTCACAAATGGTACGATGACATATGTACCTCTCTTTACTATACAAGTAAAATTTTCAACTCAAATCGAAAGTTCTGGACGTCGATTTTGATTTTGGAAATTTCTACAGCCCTTGGGTATATAGCCTAGCATATGTATTATATTAACGTATGCCATATGATAGACAAGACAAGAATTGGGCACTCATTAAGGAAATTATTTTGCTTTGATTGAATTTTCAATTCAACTTAACATTTGTGGGAAGAATTTAATTCTGAATGTTCTTAATTATTTATGTATAGAATACAAACTTTTAATAATTACTAGTATTGGTAATTACCTACCTGTTTCTAGGCTTTACTTCACCTAACTATCTTTATAGTACATACCTACAAATATAATAAAGAGGCTTATGTAATATTTTATATAATATTTTAATATATTACTTAAAAATAAGATTATTTATTATATGATGTATTAGTACTGTAAGTTATTTACAACGACACAAGACTGTTTTTTAACATATAATATTGAGTAGATACTATTAAATAAAATTTACTTAAGTAAGCTATAGATCCTTTAAAAATATTGACACGTGTTACTGCAAAATTCGAGCTTTGAAAATACCGAATTTTGAAATCATATAAGTATTGGCATTTATCAGCCTCCTATTAAGCGATTTCGCAATTCAAAATATAACTACATATAAAAATTATTATTTATTATTAATAATATAAAAGTTTCGTTCAAAATTTCGAAAAAAATATAATGTGAACTATTTTATGTTTAAAATTAAATATACCTAATATAATTGTGATATCAACCCTTACTGATAACTAATTAATTAGGTACTTGGTAAGCCCTACCTTGGAAAAAGGACCGTACTAAAATATCATACAAAACAGTTAAGCTACGATTTTACAGTAACACGTAATATATTGAATCTATGTATGTATAAGGATATTAGATATTTATTGTATTTGAGGCAGCGCTTTTGTTTGTTGGAATACTGCCAACGAATTTATGGGAATGGTTTTAGGTTTAATTGTTAATTTGTTATGACCGTTATATAAAAGGTAACTAGTTAATAATTCACTTATACATCAGCGCTTCCTCGAAGTTATAATTAGTAAAATATTTACTAAGCAAGTTCATACTTTATTAATGTGATAAATATTTTATGACATGAACTTTATTTTTACTTTTTTACAATTTTTAATAAAAATTTTAGAAGTATTTTCGGTAGTTTTATTATAGGTATCATTGTACTCCATAAAGCACCACTGTCCACCGGATGATTTACACAACAATGTTTGTATATTATTTAAATAATAACAATCTTACCTGTTTCATTTAAAGATTTTCTAAAACACGTCGTTTAAATATTAATGTACTGCTCACCAACATTTTATAAAAATTAAAAACAAACAAGTTATTTCAATTTTTAAGTAACGGCACATCGCACTATATATTGTGTACGTGTGAATACACAACAACTTCTATTCAAACTAAAAAACAACGTTAATAACACCCATAATTATTAATGTATTAAATATCACGTCATACATAAAAATTGTTATTCAAAAAATTACAATTAAAATTAACAATCTATTTATTTTTAAATATAATTTTTTGTGGATGGCTGTTATTTACGTTTTTGATATTATGTTTTAACGCCATCTATGATCTTATACAAATGTTACCTCGAACAATGCCGCGACACTAACACAAGAATAGATTACAACAAACATTTAAGTAGATTAGACTTTTAACATTCTTTCATTAAATTTTTTTATTTTCACTATTTTTTAATCCTACAAAATAAATAATATATCAAAATTTTCTTGTTTTTATCTATAATTGAGAGAAAGTTGACGACCATAGACAATTCATATTTTTGTTTTTGCTTCACCGGCTATGCCGGTGCATGACATCATCTTCATCAAAGATTAAAATAAAAAAAGAAATGACATTTTCTTCGTACGAGGCTATTTTCGCATAAATATTAAAAAAGAGTAAAGTAAAAAATATATGAAAATACAATAATTTTAGAGTTGATTCTCTAAATAATGCAAATGGTTTATTTTTCATTCCATAAACAATTTTATATTAAGTAACTTATTTATTAATAAGAACAATTTACTGACCGAGAACGCATTGCACTATGTATTCTGGTCCTTTAAATACTTTTTTTATATCTAATCAAACTTGTGTTGTTAAACCAAAACCTCTTAATAAATAGAGTATTTATTAAGAATTTCGTAGGTACAATGCATACTATTAATTTCCAGAAGTGCAATTATAATTATTGTTTTTACCCATTAACAGACTCTTTATCCTAAATATAGAGTATTCGAATGTAGATATTACAACTGAAAACCTGAAAAAAATTGACATTAATAAAACAAAAATTGGTCTCTTTTCCATTAAAAAATAAAGTCAACAATAATTCCTTATCTTTGATTTCATTGATGCATTATCTACTTTTTTACTTAATCTATGATATGGGCGGTAAGGTGATGCTTCGCGACGGTCTTTCGCCTTGCCCTCGATGCCGTGTTCGTACTCGTATTCACGGATGATATTTTGAACGTTTTTGTGTATTAATATTTATTATTAAGAGTAATATAAGTGTACAGTGGATGTAGTGTATCATCTTTGGATTTTATGTGAAAGTGAATAGTGATTTGTTTTACGGTTCTGACTTCTGTAAGTAGTAACAGTTTTTCTTTTCTCGGAGTAAATTCGATTCAGGACTTAATGCATAACTTAATTTATCCACCAATACTACTCACACAGATTTATGTATAATATCATTATTCATTATTCAAAGGCATCTGTAATATTTTTCGTACAATCATATAATCCCCGATTTCAGCCACCTATTAGATGTAATGGACGTAGGCTTATATCTTTTCCTATCTAGTATTCCTATTAAATCCAATTTATTCAGACTCGGCTAGAAAATATATAATGACACACCTACAGACAGCGGTGACTATCGTAATTCTAATATTATAGGTACTCTTTCCTCCAGTATTTCGCACAGAAAAAAACATAATTTGTTAAAAAAATACCGTAGAATTATTGTGCATTCACTAACTTCAGTGCAAACATCGATATCAGATACTGTTTATCAACCGTGTTGATAATTATTTGTTACCAAATACCACGCCCGAGTGTAAAACCATTATTGCATAAGATTTAATGCATTTAATTTAAATTTAAATTAAAGCCCTCATCCAAACCAAGCATCTTCAAAAATCTTATATGAAATCCAATAAGAATAAATTTATACATTCAACATTTCATCTGTACAATACAGATAATTTTTTCCATCAAGTTTGTGAAAATTAACAAGTAAAAATGTCATTTATAAATATCAGAAAAATACATATAGAATTTTTTTACTCATTGCCGGTAGCGCTGAAAACGTCAGTACAATAATTGTTCGACTGAAAGGCACTATGCTTATCACAGCATATATATATATGTTCAATAAGCTATGTTGAGTTGTGTTGCTATGTCCACTCCACATTCAATTATTGAGCAAGGTCTAAACACTATGCCTGTATGTATGAACAGAAATATAATATTCTGTGCCAATTTAATAATGTTTAAAACTAATTTAAACATTTCCTGTGCATACATGATGTTGTTTTTACTAATAAACATTGTATGATGTTAATATTTATTTAGCTTTGCTCTGTGGTATCTCTTACCTATATTATGAAGTGTCAAGGACATTAAAAATACACACACACATAAAGTATTACACTTTATAAAAACAAAATGTTCAAAAAAGTTCCTGTATAACTATATCTTTTTGGGGCATTTGGTGGCATCATGAAAATTCTGTGGTGAATGATTAATCTAAACAACTGTGGACAATTTGTAAGCTATTATTATTATACTAGCCATTTTTCCTGCAGTTTTATCCGCATAGTTCCAGTTCCCTAGGAATTTTGGGTATTCCTTTTTTAGTGAACCTCTCATGTCTTTAAGTGTCTATTGGAGGAATACTGAAACGAAACTTAAATTTAAGTTGGTCCGATTTCACAGTTCGCCATACAATTCTGAAAAAATTATGAGTCTTAAGGCGTGCTTAAATTTAATTTGCGTATGAGTGTTTGGCCGTATGTGTAGCCGTTTAGGCGGTGCATTAATATTTCAGTCAGTCAGTTTCTCTTTTTATATTTCTAGATATATTATATTCCATTATGGTCAGTTCTTTCTGGCAGTCTGCAATAAAATACTTACTTAATAATTTAATGTCTTTTTGACAAAAGATCCAACTAAGTTTTTAGCAAGAAATTCTGCTATTATAACTATAAATAGACAAAACTTAAAATGACATCAACGAATCAAATAATCCAATGTGCAAATTGTAGCGAGATGAAAACATGGCCAAGAATGATGTCATGTCTGTCATGAACATAATATGAGGTGCAGGATTTTAAAGAATAGTTGTCTTTAACAAACCAAGCTCTGTCTGAGTTCTGTCTGTGTGTGGCTTGTGGGTTTTATCCATATAGTTACCATTCCAGAGGCAATTTCAAGACTTAAAGTATCCTAAGTGTTAAAATGGGTTACAATTTACATTCCTGATAAAACTTCGGAGAAATCTTTTGTACTTTTCACTTAAAATAACAAACATCTTTATACACACTATGTATACATACTTACAATTTATAGAATTGTTCGGAACACTCTTATACTGAAAAAATAAAATCAATAAATTAACAAACCTCAGCTAAAGTAATAAAATAAAACAAATACAGTTTTAACTACATATCAACCAAATTGTGTACCAAATTCTTCTATAATTAATTTCAAATGAATTATTTGATTGTGTATACATAATTATTATTCTCCTAAGGAGTCAGGATGCACCATATGGACTAATAGTAAATATTTCAAGGATCTAACTGTTGCATGCATAATGCAAAGGTTTACTGTAATGTGGCATGCATAATTAATCACAAAGACAAACACCGCCTATGTGCGCTGAGATTGGTTTAATTCATACTTAGACCTGATTACATTTATGTAATAGTATGATAATAAAAAATAAGAAATTAATTTGAATCCAATTGCAAAGTAAAGACTTATTATGTCTAATGACGAAAGTAAATTTTATTCATTAAAAGGTGATTAAGTGCTTTTATAATTTAAGTACAAGTAACAAGTGTGAAATAGACTCTTTAAAAAGTTTTGACGAATTCAGCATAGTGCAGCTTAAAGCCGTGTTATCAGAGTATTTCGTAACGTATATTCAAAATATGACCGTATATAATTTTTATAACAGGGGTTGTGGGGGTGAGGGGGCGCCGGGTTGGGCGGGGCGGGGCGGGGTAGGTGCGTGCAATAGGGATATGCGGTTGGCCGGCGCCGGGAGCCCGATCGATACAACTTCTACAAGCAGTTCACTTCGCACTACTGTCCTGTACGTTTGTGCGTCACTCGGCCGGTACATTTCCCAAAATAACAGTGCAGTGATATTGTGTTTTGGATTTTGACATGAGATAGTCCCTGCCTCAATAGGTTCGTATATATACGGTATTTTAATGCGCCAAAATAAGATCGATAGCTTGACGTGTCGCTAGTCGTTACTGTGCTAATTAGGATGGAGTTTGTAGAAATAGAAATAGGCGTTACAAATTTAATAGTTTGCGCAACTATTTTTATTTAAAGAAATATGGTTTTCAAATTGTGTAGACTAGAGTCTAGGCTAAATATTTGTATATAATGGTCTATGCAAACGAAAAAAACATTTACAATAAAAACTGTTTGAATTGCGGAATACTTTTATTACTAAACATGTATGTATAAATAATAATTAGTAGCTATGTTTTCATGATTTTAATTTGGCAAAAAGACCGGATAGGCTTAGCTCCACGCCCAGGTGACCTAGAAAACTGGGAATTTAGATATAGGGAGCAGGCGCGGACGGGTCTAGACAGGCAGATTGGAATTTTTGATTCACATCGAATTACGAACGCTTGGTCACATCACATAATAAGAATTAGCTCGGGGTCAATTAGTATGACCTCATAACAGTGGGTGAGTTAATTTTTAAGACCACGCAAAATGAGGCTAATTAATTTCAGTCTTATTGTAGCACTATTTGTCTGCTATTCTTGTGCATAGTTGCCTTGTAGAGCTCTTATTGATTTTACGCGATAAACACAAAAATATTTTTATTTAATTGGCTTATGCTGTTCCTCTTATCATCTTAATTCTTAATACTCGTTAATTAGTTTCGACTCCTAATCGTAAATTTTAGTACACGTAAATAAAAATACAGTTATTTTCTCATATTAATAGAAATCGAATAATTTTTAACTATCTTGTCGGTTCCACTGTGGTGAAAGAATTATGTAACGGCGGTTCAAAGTTGTTGAATCTCAACTTACAGATGCCTAATCAAATACATTCTACATACGAATTACCTCTATATTGTATAAAACAAAGTCGCTTTCTTCTATCTGTTTCTGTGTAAGCTTAAATCTTTGAAACTGCGCAACCGATTCTCATTCGATTTTATCAGATAGAGTGATTCAAGAGGAAGGTTTAAATGTATAATACATGTATAAATGAGGGTAAAGACGCAGGGAGCGGCTACTTCTAGTTATATTAATTAAGAATCCCTTAACATATGCGTAACGACAGCTCACATTCCCATATGCGTCTGCGTCATCGCTTATATGACTTTTTGTCAAAGTAACGTTTTCATTCCCTATTATTAATTATTTATACATTAACTAGCCGTGCCCCGCGCTTTTACCCGCATTTACGCAAGTAATAATACGCAATAATAAAATCTTCCTTGAGAATCACTCTTCTCTATTAAAAAAACCGCATCAAAGATCTAAGCATACATAGGGACAGACAGACGGCGGATAGCGACTTTGTTTTATACTATGTATTGAAGCTAACTAAACTCATTACATAAAATCACCTAAATCGGTACTTGAATTCCTATCCTCAAACATTCAAAATATTTATTTCAAAGAAGAAATTAAAAATAATTTATTTGTTACATAATAATTTAAAAATCCACGTAGTACGTATTCACCGCTACCCAGTACCCACTCGAAATCACGTTCAAGTGTACTCTAAACTCTACGGCGAGACGCACGAACGCTTTTCAATAATATTTATATCTAACATTAACACCACTTTTATTTTTGGCGTTCGTTTCAACCGGCTTCAGACGTTCATTTTATTCTTCAGTATAATATAATCTCAATGGTATAATACGTCTCAGAAATATGAGTTACATCTATACGTTTGATATACATACATTATACGTATTTTTATTGTTGGAACAAAAAGTATATATTTTTTGGTTTAATGTTAAATCATTTTGGCTGTGACGTCACATGTAAAGTCTTGATTTAAGTCGAGATTATGTTATTCATAAATGTATGAATCTAGGTGAATATAAATCTTTAAAGTGAACCAAGCTTTAACTCTTGCAAATACATGAGAGCAACGTTGCTTGTCGAACCAGCTTTTAAGTGGTTTTCCCAAATTTGGTTTTAGGGCCTGGCATAACGATGCAACAGGTTACATACTGCATAAGCCTACGAATCGATTACAAAATGCATTCGATTTAATACTGCTGTAGTTTTAGTTGTACTCATATAATTTAAAGTTATTTTAGTAGTGATTTAAGTGAACTTTTATTTAAAAATTTTATAGAAAAAAAATCGTGTGTAATGCGATTCGTGTTCAATAGTCAGAAAGATGAGTATCAATTATCACACCTGCGTTGCAGCAATAAAGATAAATTGACAATCCATACTATTTAAAAGCTTATACAGTTTTATATAAAGCATTTTAAATAGGAAATATGAACAGAAATACAAGAAATCGCTTCAAAGCAAAACTCGTTAGAAATCTTGTGAACTTCTCTTGTATTATCTTTATTTTGAATCTTCTTAAAAAATATGCATGATCGTGGGCTTTACAGTAAGAATCAGATTGAAGAATGCCGTAATCGTTCGTTTCGTCATTTTGGCATTTCGGCATTGAAGGTTGTTGTTCGAGTTTGTTTTAAGAACGTATTTAGCACATGTTAGCAATCCGGTTGGTTTCCTTATTAGTTCTTAAAGCGTCTTCATTTAAACGTGATAGCAAAATCATTTTAAGAAAAATCGTACTTGCAGCTTTTATTATAGTTATTTATAATACATGAACAGGGCTCCTTGTCTTACAAAGAACAAGTAGTAAGACCATCTTCCCCTATCTGCCCCATAACCGCAAGGTAACTATCATGATTGGTTGACCATCATCACAAAAAACTACCACTCACCCGCAAACATTTTTAAAGAACATTTGAATACATTAAAATTATCAAAGAACCTCAAATGTGAATCAGCTTGTATGATTTGGGACGTAAAATTATCTTTCGGTTCATACTTGACCTATCAATTGACATCGGCTGTGATATAATAAAATGTTATTTGTTCGTAAATTGATACCCGATATCATCAAGAGTGCTTTATTTCTTAATTATCAAGCTACGCATTGTTATGTTGAAAAGATGTGAACGTTAGTTTTTAAACATTTTTAATAATTTATTACATAAGGTCGTGATTCGTGAGCAAACGCGAATGAATATTCTTAGTATTAATGTCATACATATCTAATTATAAAATCTTGTAGCGATTTTGATATACTCGTATAATAACAAACAACTCTGCTTTCTTCCCTCTTTTCGGGTTAAAATTAAAACGATTCTATTTAAATTCCAGCGATCGTAAACCATTTCCTTAAAAAAGAAACCTTAGATTACAATTGGAACAAATGTTTTTCGTCGTAAATTGAACGGCCAACATCCGCGGCCCTTTCTCGCTCGAGTAACTCAACGTTAATTGCGCTAACAAAAGGGTCATGAGTAGAAAGCCCATAGCATTCTTGCTTGGCCTGACTTAAAGCACCATTGTTGCTACTTTTTGACCTTATTTTGTAATTGTTAATTGAAGTGTATGTCAAATGCGTCATTTATTTAGTTTATTGAGAGTATCATAGTCATTACATAGTATAAAAAAGTAGCTTTCTTTTGTCTGTTCCGACGTATGCTTGAATCTTTAAAACTACCAATTTTCGTTTGGATTTTTAATATATGGAGTGATTCAAAAGGAA
>JADANM010005719.1:7876772-7895796 GCA_026213755.1 Eurema hecabe
CTACATTCAAACGAAAGTAATTCCGTTGTGCTGCGTACTAAAACTCTTAAAGTTTCGATAGAGTGGTCACACATCGCGTGCCACATTCGTTGCCGAACGGAGTGCAGCAAAAAACCGGTCAGACTCACACAGGCGGCCTTCGATGTAGTCAGACTACGCCCGATGACGTCAGCCCGCTTATGTCATACTATTATCACTACATTATTGCCCGCCACAATGCCAAGTGGACTACAAATCTTAACCCCTGTCCACAACTCGCAACTGGCGACCATACCTTTGTGATAATTGCTGTACGCTTCATTTGCCGGAGTCTCTCAATAATGACGAGATTTGCTCTGCACGAGTAGTTCCGTAAGAATGTTTTAATATATGCGAAATTTCCTCACTAAGCGGCTTGTAAATTGCCTATGTAATTACGTTCGAGAACAATAAATAGATAGTTTTTTAATATTTTCACTCTTTTTCGTTTTCATTGAGTATATCGTTACGTTACAAACTCATTATTTTGAGAGTAGGTACAGTTAGAAATATGGTACCGTCATCGCGACATAACATAAACCCGAAAAACATTAAGATAAGTAGTGGAAGCACGAAATGACCTCCGCTGGGCGCCATTACCTCATATAAAGTATACGTCTCTAGCAACAAATTAGATTCATCCTGCTAGTAGAGTTCAGTGCCGACTGCCCACGCGCAATCTCGCCTCCCGATGTGTGATGGTGCAACCGTAATAACGGTGACGGTATACCAAGGGAATTGAACAATGCTACTCTATTGATAAGTACAAGAATGACGTCCCCCTCTATTTTTGGCGCCAACTATTTCTGAATGCTTTCGTTCGTTGGCATCGTTACCTTATCAATGTGAAGGTGGGACTGACGAGAAATAGTTGCGTCTGTTTGTTATTTTTATTTATAATGTTTTCTCTGAAATCGAAGTCTGACTCAAATTAGTTGGAATCGTTTACGATATATTTGTTTAAACATCATACCTATTTTAATGCTATTTTTGAATCTATTTTCATCTTATATCATTTCCTCATACAATGAAAATGTTCGAACTCGCTTAGCTTAGTTCATAATTACCAAGTAATGGTTACGCTTTTAACATGGTATTTGTTTCGACAAGCGCACGAGAGCGATTCACTCACTGGCCTCATTTCGGCTTATTCATTTCGGATGTGTGTACTTACGCAGATTTTAAAATAAGAGCTTTTTTTATTTGAAATGCGTATGACAGTAAACTTAGCTTCACGTTGAACCAGCTGCGAAGAAATATTAAAGTCGTAGTTATATTTAATCACTCTATCATTGAGAAGTGTATTAACATTTTGCAATGACATGATGCTTTAATAATGAGCAGGTATAGTTCAGGGAATTTGTACTCAGCAAGTCCAAACATTTCAGTTCTGTTATTCGTCACACTTCAGGCGTTTTGTTTATAAGCATTATTTATAACACGTGCTCATGATTCCTGTCGGAACTCGGAGGGAAACAGCTATGTTTATGTTGCATTGGCAACAACGCCAAGGCTCATATTAGTTATGCATTGTTTATGATCAAAATAAGATATTTACTTACTGTTAAAATGTTATTGATATAAGTGTAGTGTATCAGTAGAATACATAGTATATTTTGTCCTTCTTTTGTTTCTTCCTGTTGAAAATAAGGGAAGTAAGTGAACTTCAAATTCCACCTTGGTAGTTAAAAGATGAATGTGCTACAATTAAATAAATAATTAACATTGACGCGATGTTACAAAAGAGTATGAAGGTAGTCTTGCTATAGGTTCACTGTTAATCATATATTATCGCATGTTTCGTGAAACATTGGAAGTCGAACGATGACCGGTGCGATGACGTGTTAATTTCAGCTATCTCTTACTGGCACAAGGTTAATAACGCAGGTGTGATAGAGACGGGTTGTGTGCCAGTGAAGCCGCACAAGGCTTCGGGCGCGGTCTATATTTGGGTTAATGGATCCATCCGCATACATGGGAAGTGGGTACCTGACAGGTCGCCGGCTAATTCTATATCTCCGATAGTTAAAAGCGTAGGAAGCTAGCGTGAATAGGGATAATGTTGGCACAAATAATGGCATATTCAGTTTCAAGGCCTTTTATAGGAAAGGCGTCGAACTGGCTGGAAAGACACACTAGAAAGTAAACCACTCTGTCTAAAGTTATAAGCAGTATCAGATGAATTGCGTGAATGCAATACCATTTTAGGTATGCGAAAGCAAGATGTGCTTTGGAGATGGATAATTTTTACCAGTCGATATTATAATTCTTAAGTAAAGTGAGATTAAGAATCGCGAAGAAATTAAAACGTTCTCGCATCACAGCACGCGTAATTTTAAATCTGGTCCAGTATTGAGCTAATGGTTCTATATTTAGCGCTGACCGATGTCAATATTCAGCATATATAGGGAATAGGAAATAGGAAAGTTGTACGTGATTCTACATTCTAGACTTAAAAATGTAGAAATGACTAACTTCTCTATCGACGGATATAAAGTTTCGTTAATAAAGCTATGCCTAAAATACGTAAGCATCAGTACTTGATGAGATCACAATGCGTCTAGACACGGGCAACCATGAACGACATTGTTGAATATCCACTACAAAAGGAAGGCACACAACGTTGGCTTCTGCCTGCAAGGTGATTACGGTAACAAAGGACCTAGGTACGGTAAAAACGTAGGAATCCAGTGGCATGCAACTCTGACCGGGTATGAACTGCGGTACTGTTATACAAGAGCCCTCGAAATAAACTCTAGCCCATTGATATAAAGCTTTCACACTTTCATGGGCGCGATAGAAATCATCGCTTCCTGCGCTTTTGAATGCAATGCTAATGACTGAGGTATTTTGTTGTTAGCTATTGTTGTTCATTGTTTTTTGTAACTGAAATATAATTATACTTTATTAATTAAATATTTTAAATAGTAATAAGATTATCGTATAAATAATAAATACAATTGTACTTATATTAGGCGGAAACATTTTTGTTCGATTGTATCTTTGGACCGTAGGATAAAAATATCTCTTAATACATACAAGCGTCAAGATAACATAATTTCTTTCGTTTTCATTTTAAGGTGGAAATTTGAACGTAACTATGTGGTCAAATTAAATTGAACACTACGTCAATGTAATAAGGTTTATTGTTGCAAGTTCTACATCTGCGCAATAGACTGCATTGAATAACTGTACTTTAAAAATTAAAAGTAAACGCGAAATGTTATAGTTTTATAAGCGTTGTTGCCCGGGCTTAATGGCCCTACACATGTTAAACGGGGTGTTAATGCTGATTTTGTCTATTTGTTATTCATTTATGTATTTCTAAAAAATTTGCTATACATAAACGCTTGTTAACAAGTACTCTTTATCATATCTACAAGTAGCCTATCACAATTGCTTTTTAATTATCGTAGTCGTTATGTCTCGATAAATCTTCAACCTAGACTACATAGCTTGTTGCCAGCGGAATCAGGACATCCGTCTTCGAACCGCTAGCTCATAGGAACAGGAGGAAATAGCGTCGATGCTTGCAATTGTAACCTTTATGTCATTGTTATAAACACTAGTTTGACCTGACGCCGGGATGTGTCGCAGTCGTCGTAATTTGCCCCTGTTAATGGAGGTAGCGTGACGTCTCCTCATTCGAGCGAGGGGCGGTCGTGAGGTGAGGTTTTATACGAGTCTGCCTTGAGTTAGTGCTTTTGTTAACGAATTGTATTTATTTAGGATAGAGCGTTCTAACAATAGAAGTCTGTTTGTTTTAGGGAACTAAAAAATGTAATTTAAATTTCATACATAAGCGACAATGGTCTAGACTCCAGCAAGTAATTTCTATGGGGAGTAGGCACTTGTATTGATGATAAAAATAGCATTGATTACACGGTATTAATAACAGGTATATAAATATTTATAGAGCTGTCGTCTTTCATATCATAAACTAGACTAAAGGAGGTAAATTAAACATCAAGTAAGTTCTTTACGTTTTACGCGAGAACAATTTAAAAGAAGTGCATGCAAACGATCAAAGGTAAGTTAAAACTTAGGACGAGGGGAAGTTATTAAGTGAATCCTTACTTGCGTATACGAGTGACTTCGACTTAACAAAATAATTACGAGCTGTAGAGAAAAAACCCTCTCATCCTACGTCACCTGTGCGACTTGCTTGTTTAGGTATTACATCGGATATTATAAGGGTTTATCGTGTTTTTATATGGGCTGTACATAACTGAATGTTAAGTTAACGGCGTAAGACTTTCAGACTTCTTATCTAATGACCAGGGGTTCTAATGACTTACAAGCATAACTATGACCTAATTCTATTAAGATGGAGTTGATTATATATAGATACTTATGTAATTATAAAGATACGTAAGCAATTATAAGCTTATGTTTAAAAAATCAGCTTGTTCAACGAATTATTGTTAAAGTTTTGTCTTACCATTATTAATTCCTTTAAATTAACCTCATCTGCATTGCACCAACAGCTCGGAATAATTAACACAAGGCACGAAAGTTGAGCGTTTTCATAAATACGTTATTCGCCTGTTCGTTTATACTTTATTAATGTCATCGGAACTGCCATAATTTCATGGTATAGACGCCATGTCTGTCTGTAGGTCGTCGACCCTCGCGTTTGCAATACAATCGCTGTTTCGATACTTTCTATCATTTATCGGACGAGGAAAAGGTGAAAATAGTTATAGATGTTGTATAAGGTTATATTGATCTTTAAAAAGTACGTAAAAAAGACTTGCTTGAAAAAATATTATTATACAACTGAGCCTGAGGTTATTTATTATAGTAACTTATTATGAAAAATTATTATTATACAACTAAGACTTATTATGTCAATGTATGAATTATAAACCCTCCTTTTGAATCACTTTCATCTATTAAAACATAGATGCGGAAAGCGAGTTTATTTTCATACTATGTGCAATTACATATTTAGGAAATTAAACATTTATTATGTAATAACTAATAACGTTTCTTGTATTAATACACATATAAAAATTATCTTATGTATATTAAATAAAATCGGAATATGTGCTTCATTTTAATATCAAAACAAAACATTTTAGTGCTATTTACATTTTTTGTTCAGCTATCATTAAGAGAATTGCGAATTAAATACTATATTTGCTTGGTTACGTAAATATTACAATTATTAAATAAGGTCGGATTCATAAAAAAGAAGGTGATTTTAATAAAAATAATACACTCCGTATTATTGTTTGTAACATTGTGTAGAAGTTTTATAAACTTCAACAAACAAATCAATAATGCAGATTATTTTACCTTCTTTTCACGGGAATGGAAACTACACGCTTAAAACCGCCGACTTTAGGTAGGTAAAGTAAACATAATAAATAAAACTTTAATCAAGAATAAATTAGTCTGTTTATTTACTTGATCTCGCGTCTAAAGGAATGAGTTATTGCTTGAGTCACCGCAAGTTACTCATAATCTTATACTGGTAATAGCCTTACAGGCGTACAGTTACATCATAGTATATAACGTTATATCTAATAATGTGGAGCTTGACGAAAAGCTTATTAGAGAGATTAAACGTATACATGGATGTATGATAAATATTTATAGCTAACCGCGCTACGTGGTTTAATATATACGCGTATCCGTATGCAGGTAGGTACTTTGTGTTCATGTTAAAATGGGAGAAGTTACTGGTTTCTGAAAAACAGTTTTGTACTAGTTCGGGAGTGTCTGAGTTCATAGGCATATTTGTAAAGTAATTCTTACTTTAGCATAATATCAAATAACCTCTTAGCTATCATAACTTCTAACTACGGAACGCACCTAAAAACGAAAATCGAACCCTCAAAATTAAAAATTAAGCCAAAATTTTTAGTCTAGAAAATTGAAGGTCAATGACCTCTTAAAATAAATTTTGATTTAATGACTATTATGTAACATCGTATGGTTTCCAAAAGGGTAACTTAAAGTGATTACAAGAATAATAATCAAAAATATTAATATCTACTTTTAAAATTGATTTTAAGAAGGTAAATAAAATGTCTCTGTATAATTTTTGCATCCGGTTTTTTATACATAATATTCATGCTACTCTGATTTCTCATGAGATAATTTTAGGACACCTTATTCACTTCATTGTGAGAACTGAAAATATCATATTCCCACGAATGTGTTAGTCATGTTTCGGCAACACAAAAATATCTAGAATTTCCTTCCATAATGGAAAAATAATATCAATAATGATTAATTATTACTATAAATTACACATTACGGATCCGATTAACAGGCACGAATAGATTTTAATGAGATTTGTCGTAAAATTTAGGGTTATGTTTTGTTAATGAATAAGAAATTGATGCTCAAGACGTATATTTACCTACCTATATATATCTATAATATAAAAATGAATCACAAAATATGTTGGTAAGTGCATAACCGATTTACATATTTTTTTTGTAGAATATTCCCAGGAATATTTTACAAAAAAACCATCCCCATACATCTGTATGGTTTTTAAGAAAAATATGGTAGATGTAGGGGTATAAAGTTATAGCGTGAACGAAGTCGCGTTGGGACAGCTAGTACTATATAGAATGAAAATACTATTTTGGCTTGATTACGCTTGGTCAGACCAGACAACCTTCGATTAAAAAAACGGTTGTTATTGAACGCTAAAGACGAGTAACAGTTGAACTTACAACGCAGTCGCGTGATTAAACCAAATCGTAATAATTTGACTCACTGACTCATAATATACTTGTATATATTTAGTTTTTGCAAAGAAAACCTGTATCTGAAATACACAATGAAATACGTAATGCTTACATATAATATAAATCCTATTTAACGACAAAGTTTTTGACGAAGATAAGATAAATATTTTTTTTAGTAAATGAGAATATCGTGTCTTTGACTATATAAAATAGTATGTATCGTATAAATGTTATTTCGCGTAAAATCACCACTTTTGTTCAACGTTTTTCCATTTAGAGCGTAAAGTTGCTGACGTGATCAATATTGTCGAGGGCTCTCGCTTCTACGCTCTCCTAACCGTTGAGATAACATCGCTAATGAGTGAGTTTTTTTTTTATTTAACGTTTGACATCATTTTGTATATAAAAATTGATGATGTTAAAGAACTTGAGTTAATTAGTGCATATATTTGGTGACTTTATAAACGTGACAGTAAATAAGGTCGTATGGCTGTTTGTTACTCTACATAATATACTCCGCTAAAGTTTCTAGTGAGATGTAGATAAATCTGAATTTGGAAAAAGCGGGCAAAAAGTCGGGTGATGCAGCTAGCCTAATTTTTTGAATAATAGAACAATATGAGTATTAGGTTGCCTTTTAATAAGGCAGGTCGTAAGGTTGGTCAACTTAAAATACACTTAAGAAATAATATTTAAATTCGTCGACAAAAATAAAAAAAACCGATGACTAAAGCTTATAAAATAAATTAAACAAATCATAATAAGAACAATAAAAAAGAAACAAATAATAAACCATAAAGTCCGGTTCTTTAAAGAAAACAGTAATTACATGATACGATAAGTCCAGAATAACTCGCAGCTATCTTATCTTATCACGATGACGTCATTATAACAAAAATATGTATCTGCTGCAGTTTTGAAATGTTATCAAGGTATTGACTCGGCGAAATAGTGTTTTATTTGACTGTGTTGTTTTCGTATGGTTCTTGTAGTGTTGGATCCTTGATACAAGGTTACTTCAGTTGTTAATTAGTATTTATTAATATAATTAGTAAGATGTGTCTATGTGCTTGGTAACTCAAAGGTTATCTAATGCTTTTTGTGATATTTGAGGTGGTTTGTAATGTGTAAAAGCATTACTTCTATGCTTATACCGATATAACGCTAAAAGGTTTACTCGATCATTAGTTTATGTAAGTAGACGTATTTCTTTGTTTATACGTTGGATATTGGTTGATTATATAAAATAAAGTCGTTGCATAAAACAACATTTTCGTCATATGTACGTAAAGTTGTTGCATTCAACGACATTAATTTCAAAGAACAGATATCAGGTGTTTTTACAGCTGAGCCATGCACCGTGACAGGCCTTTTGTTAGTCATATACTCAACCTTACGAGTCAAATGATATGCCATAAGATGTTACAAACATTTCTAAAATGTGGTCATATAGACATAAGAATAGACAATAAGTTCAAATACAAAAATATTTGTATAGGTGTTATGTGTGATTTGTATCCAGTTGATGGGGAAATTTGTATTTGTGATATTCAACCTAGTAATGGTTTAGTTGATTTATATCTGTTACTAGCTGTGTCCCGCGGTTTTACCCGCGTAGTTCGCCCGTTCCGGGGCAATACCGGGATATATATTTATAGATTGAAACAGACAGACGTCAAAATTATTTTATATTTTTTTGCGATATCGTATTGCATTTAGTTTTGACGTTCATAAATATCACAATGTAATTTAAGTGAATAAATTATTTTCATTTTCATTTTTTTTTCATTTTCATTTTCTTAAGCTATCCTATCTTGGATTATTCTTCTTAAGTTGGAACAACCTGCACACGCTGCAAATTTAATTTAAAATCGGTGCAGTAGTTTAGGGAGTCAATCGCGGACTAACAACGTGACCCGTAATTTACATAATATATTAAGATTTAATAAGAATGATTCTTACGTGTGCGGTTTCGTTTCAGAAGTGATTGTGGCGGCGTGAGGAGCACGGGGTCGCCATGACGACCGACATCTCGGTGTCCCGCTGGGACCCGTCCGTGGGCCACGGCCAGGAAATCATCGATGAGATCGAGTACGATGGCGGCAACTCGTCGTCGAGGCTCTTCGAACGATCGCGCATCAAGGCGCTTGCAGGTGCGTTTCTCAACGTACTAGATACAGTAGGTGTATAGAAATAGGCAGCGTTGCCATGGTAACCGATATCTCGAGGTTTCTATGCGAGCTGTCTGTGTATTGACCATAGTAAAGTCAGATTACTCAATGAAAATCAGCGCATAGAGGCGCTTGCAGGTGCGTTATCAATGTGCAACTGACTGTAGGTATATAGAAACAGGCGGCGTTGCCGTGGTGACCAATATCTGGAAGTTCTTATGGGAGCTGTCTGTGGATTGGTCATGGTTATGTATTAGTTCAAATAACTGAATGGGAGGACTCAGTTACAAGTCACAAAAGACACGCGTAGCTAAACTTTATCAATGTGATTGTGATTGTCGTATGACGTATCCTTGATCTGTTTGGAGCTGTTCATTTTACAGTAGCTTTAATCGCCATCAACTACCCATCGTCTAAATAAGCAAATAAATAAGATATTGAGACACTGAACTGTAAACTTGTTAGACCTACTTTGAAAAAAATAGTTCTATCTAAAGTTATAAAAACAATTTCGATATTTACACTTTATTTCTATGTACGTTAGTCTGCACATAACATAAAACGCTACATTTGATTTATAGAGCTCTTCTCTTGAAGTGTTTCCAGTTCAGTATTTAATAGGTGAATCTATTTTCAGCTGTAAGGCGTAAAAGTTTAAATCGGTCGGGATCTAACTAAGTAGTTGTTAGTACGTAGAAGTCTATGTTTTAGTATATGAAGTATTTGAGAAATGTATTTCTAAATGTTATAGTATGTTTCGGTCAAATTATTTGATTTTATATAGCCCAGATTTTAACTAACTTCAAAAAGGAGAAGGTTTTCAATTCGACCCTCTATATAAATGCTTTTATATAGCTTCAAGTCAAGTTTTTATTTGTATTATTTTTGTTTTATTTGATTTATTGACAAGGAAGTGATGCAACTTAAACGCAGTAATAAATTCTAACATTTTGAGAGCTTTGATATTTACAGTTACGACTTGTATATTAGTGGGTTGTAATACGAGCCTTTGCAAGAAAATCCTTCAAAAGTATAACGAAGCAAATATAAAGCTATTAAATGAAGAATTCCTTCAGAAGTCGAGCTCTTTAGTTATGCAATTTGAGAAACGAACGGATATTACATTTAATTTTTGAAGCGAGTTTAAAGACGTATAAAAGAAATAACATGATTATCCTTCTGGGCTGTTTCGTTGAAACTCATGTTGCAGTCTGCAGTAAAATATTTTTATCTTATCTTTGAATGTCCATGTAAAAGATTGTTAGATCCAACTCTTGTCTCTAAAATCGTTGTAAAAGACAAAAAAGACATAAGGCTATTCAGAAGTAAAATTTTAATGTTATTTTGTATGTACATATTTAATGTTAATTCCAAGCATACTTGATATCCACTAGCGATAAAGAAGTTGATAATGATACGGTTAGTGGGTTATGTAGACGACTGATAAAGAGTTCGATTTGCTACCTTTTATTCTCTATATGTATAGTACGCGTCACGAAACTTTAGCGCTGAACGAAACCTGCGCAGAAGTCAAAAATAAGGTATCGAGGTAACGGAGCGGCGCGCAGGGCGCGTGATCCTCGGGTGCGCGAGCGTTGATTGGTTGTCCCAGTCGTGTTGTCTTTCTCGCACCAAAACGTCAATTACGAGCGCGATTCTACCGATACGCAGCTATTCTCGTCCAGCGCTAAACATAAATGACGCGTACTATACTAAGAAAACGATTGTAATCGTTCGCTCAAACTTGCATGATTACATTAAATATTTATATAGTTTATTTTTGGGTTTTCTAGTTTATTCGAGAACTTGACACAGTTTTAATAAGAGCTAATTATAATTACATATATTGCGTATTCAAGGAGCTTATCGTTCGGCGATTTCCTTTTTCCCTATTAATCATACAGTTCAGCGTATGTGTTGAACCTTTGGCTACTTGTGTTTATAATATAACATAGCGTTCACGCAAAGTTTTATCAGTAACTAAAGAAATACCAGATAAGATCGCCTATTTGTTATCTGTGCTGTACCATGAGTGTACATATTTGAAAACGCGATTTATCGTCCAATATGGATTCGCTTAGATATTTTTGAGGTACCTACCTACGCGTTGATCATGAAAATCTGAATTATCTAGTTCATTCCATCCATCGATATCAAATAGTCGTCGTGAACTTGCCAATCACGATTCATAGATTAACAATCAAGCGAACGTCAAAATGTTCGGTGCAACAATGGAGATATAGACTGAGGATTTGAATGTAGTTCATTACCCCACGTTGACGACATCTGAGGCGTGCGTATCGAATATCCTTGCCGGGTAGCCGGTTAGGTTTTGTCGCTCTAATTGTTGGCGCTCTTTAGACTAGCTACTCGGACGCGATCAGTCTGTGCTTGTGATATGACATCGACGGAGTGCTACGATCTCATCAAGAGAGGTGTCGATATCGAAGTGCCCGGCCTGGAGCTCTATTATGATAAAGTTGTGTTAGAACTCAGAGGTTCGTAGTGTTACAGTGATTTGTATAGCTCTTATGTGCTCTCGGATTTTCAGTGCTATTGGAATGGCTTCTACTCGAAGCTTATAATGTGTGTCGGTCTTTCGCGATCGTAGACATAATTGTTGTATAAGGTTTAGAATATATACCAGCGTCTGGGTTGCTACACGAGATTCGCTCTAGTTCCGCCAGCAAGACATTCGATCTTCTAATATTTCATAGTCATATCTGCTGGTATCGATACTCGAGTGAGTTAGTGCGATGTCGCTGGCTGCTCTGGTCGGGCCTAAGAGGAAACTCCGGTGTCCTCGCCGGGGGCTGCCCCACTGGCGGTTAATGTGTTAACATTCTCTTATTATTATTGCACCCAATAACCCATATTAGCTTTCGTTGAATCAATGTCAATTTTCCATATCACGGTCACCAATATCAAAGCGAGAACATTTCACAAGCAGTAATCACTTATATAGTTAAATAGTTGATATCGTACGTAACATCGAGTTACATAAACGTTTAAATTGTAGACGAACGAGAAAGCGTACAAAAGAAGACGTTTCAAAAATGGGTGAATTCACATCTGGTGCGAGTGGGATGCCGCATCGGCGATCTGTATGTGGACATGCGGGATGGCAAGATGCTCATCAAGCTGCTGGAAGTACTGTCTGGCGAGAGACTGGTAAGATAACAGTTTTTTAGGGTTCCGTAGCCAAAATGGCAAAAACGGAACCCTTATAGTTTCGTCATGTCCCTCTGTCCGTCTGTCCGTCTGTCCGTCTGTCCGTCTGTCCGTCTGTCACAGCCGATTTACTCGGAAACTATAAGTACTACAGTGATGAAATTTGATGGGAATATGTGTTGTATGAACCGCTACAAAAATATGACACTAAATAGTAAAAAAAAGAATTGGGGGTGGGGCCCCCCATACATGTAACTGAGGGATGAAATTTTTTTTTTCGATGTACATACCCGTGTGGGGTATCAATGGAAAGGTCTTTTAAAATGATATAAAGTTTTCTAAAAAACATTTTTCTTAAAGTGAACGGTTTTTGAGATATCAGCTCTCAAAGTCGTAAAAAGTATGTCCCCCCCCCCTCTATTTTTATAACTACGGGGTATAAAATTCTAAAAAAATAGAGGTGATGCATGCTAATTAACTCTTTCAACGATTTTTGGTTTGATCAAAGTATCTCTTATAGTTTTTGAGATAGGTTGATTCAACTGTAATTTTGGTTAAGTTATTGTGCTTACACTGAAAATGGCTGAACCTTATTATATTTGCTGCTACGGAACCCTTTGTGCGCGAGCCCGACTCGCACTTGGCCGGTTTTATTTTATTTTTATTTAATAAGCTCTGTTTGATAAAATGCAAGGTCTGTTTACATAAAGTATATGGAAAGTACTTTTAATGCTAAATTATGGAGCACTAAGAAAGTAAATTTGGAAATAACATTAATCCCATGTAAGAGTTTGCAGCTTCATTATTTTATATACATTACGTAAAATGTTATGATATTAGTTTTTCTTGTTTAAAGGCAATTTACCTAATATTAGAGTTCCTACCAAGTACAATCTTTTCACAATGTTAGAAAGAAAAATATTATTAACCATCTAATTATCTATTTTACTTTTAGCCTCGACCAACGAAAGGAAAAATGCGTATTCACTGCTTGGAAAACGTGGACAAGGCTCTACAGTTTTTGAGAGAACAACGCGTGCACCTCGAGAATATGGGCTCCCACGACATCGTAGACGGGAACCCGAGACTTAACTTGGGCCTAATCTGGACTATCATATTGAGATTCCAGGTCAGTTGATCGTAATAAGGGAAATTTCAAAGTATAATCATCTTTATAGCTCTATATTATAGACTTGGTTTACTTTGCGAGTTGGTATATATTACTGCTAGCTGTGTCCTGGGGTTTTACCCGCGTAGTTTCCGTTCCCGGAGCAATACCGGGATGTAAGCTATCCCATCTTTTAATTTGGATCAAACTGCATAACTGTGCAAATTGATTTTAAAATCGGTTCAGTAGTTAAGAAGTTATTTGCGGACAAACGTGACACGTAATTTATATATATTTAGATTATTGATTATTTCGTTTCGGTATGAGATCGTCTAAAGTATACAATTGCCAGTAAACATAATCGAATAAGTTAAGTCTTATGTAGCAAATTTGAGCAGCCATAGATTCAATCAAAAGATAAATAATAAACAATACAGAATAGATACTTCATATGAAATACAATATGTGCTAACGACACGACACGCACCATTTGTTCGACAACCTGATACTTATCTCGCCTCCATACATACTTACAGATCCAAGACATTACCATCGAAGAGACAGATAATAAAGAAACGAAATCAGCTAAAGATGCACTGCTCCTCTGGTGTCAAATGAAAACAGCTGGCTACAACAACGTCAATGTTCGAAACTTCACCACTTCCTGGCGAGACGGTCTGGCGTTCAACGCGATCATACATAAGCACAGACCGGATCTGATCCAGTTTGAGAAGTTGCACAGAGGCAATCCGATGCATAACCTCAATAATGCCTTTAACGTGGCTGAAGAGAAACTCGGTCTCACCAAACTGTTGGATGCTGAAGGTACAGTTACAATTCTCTTAGTCAGTTCTGTTTATTTGATATAATTGATATTGTAAGATCCTTACAGTGCATAATTGTTCTAACCTATTGTAAATTAGGTTAAACATTACAATTTGTAAGATGATATTTTAATTAGAGTTTTCATAGTCGTAAAACAAATTATAATCTGTAGTAGATAAATAATTAAATAAGCAATAAAAACTACTATCTACCTCTTTAAAGCTAATTTTTAAAGACAAATTCCATCTATCTATCTATATTTAAAGATGATTTTTCAAGTTCACTAATATATAATTTATTCGAAACTGCACTATTGTTACTGTATCTTGCATAATAGTGTTTGCTATCGAATGCCAAATTTAAATTAAAAGGTTATTTTCTTCGTCCCATGTGACTTATAGGAGAAGCTTTTACAAGCCATTAAATTAAAGTCCAATCAAATTAACTTTTAATTTTCTCACAGATATCGCAGTGGAGCATCCGGATGAGAAGTCAATAATCACATACGTGGTGACGTACTACCACTACTTCAGCAAGATGAAGCAAGAGACCGTTCAGGGCAAACGTATCGGGAAAGTGGTTGGCATTGCTATGGAGAATGAGAGGATGATGAACGAGTACGAGACCCTCACAAGGTAAATACATCAATAAATAACAATTTCATTATTTGGAACCCGGGGCGATACCGGGATGTAAAGTATCCAATGTATATTATCTATTTACATACCAAATTTCAAATAAATCAGTTCAGGGGATTTTGTGTAAAGAATAACAAACATACATAAACCCATTGGCTCCAGAGCTACAAATAAACATTAAATTGTGTTTTAATATGGATTTGACTTATTAGTGTTTAGTGATAATAAACATATATTACGCTCTCAAGCTCTAAGCATCAAAGAGGTTTTAATGTTTGACCATTAATTGAAGTGAAGTTGAACATAATATCGTATATTTTCTCTACTACTGGTGAAAATTGTCTAAATTCAAATTTTCGAAGTTAAGTCCTAATATTTTGTATAATAAATTAATATAATAATATTATTGCAGCGATCTCCTGCAATGGATCGAGAGGACCATCGAAGCGTTGGGAGACCGAACATTCGCCAACTCGTTGGAAGGAGTGCGCCAGCAGCTCATACAGTTCGCCAACTACCGCACCGTCGAGAAGCCGCCCAAGTCAGTAGTTCACTATATAATTGCGTTTCAATTAGGATAAGAATATGCTGTGTCTCTTAACGTTAGCCGTGTTATATCAATTGTGAAATATTGCAACAATTATTTTACATGTCATAACTGCATAGGGATGACATATCCTTAGTAGTTGGACATTACAACATTATTGTCAAGTATAAGTCCGAGACAAATATATAAAAACATATATACGGTTGAATTGAGAATGCTCCTTTTTTAGAAGTCGATTAAAAATTAAAAAAAAAATCATTTTATTTGTTATAAATGAAATTAGATCTGACGTTACGGGAATATATCGTTCAGTTATCGTACTAACACAATTGTTCTATAGTTGTATTTAAACGGTGTGTGTGTGGTCAGGTTCGTGGAGAAGGGCAACCTGGAGGTGCTGCTGTTCACGCTGCAGTCGCGCATGCGCGCCGCCAACCAGCGGCCCTACGCGCCGCGCGAGGGCCGCATGATCCACGACATCAACCGCGCCTGGGAGCGCCTCGACAAGGCCGAGCACGAGCGCGAGCTGGCGCTGCGCGAGGAGCTCATCCGCCAGGAGAAGCTGGAGCAGCTGGCCGCCAGGTGCGCCCCTACACCTGTGTGCCTGCCCCTACCCCTCGCCATCATCGCCCTACCTCACTCCACCTCTGGTACCCACACCTACCTTCTCCTACCTTCCCCATTCTTCCGCTATCTCCCCCTACCTTCTCCTTAACTTGTATACTTACTTGCAATGTTTATTAGAGAAGATCCTTTTATCTTGATATTAATTGATGCAAACTGAAGTTAAAAAAATTAATTAGTAGATATGTTTTTGAAACACTGACTATGAATAAACCTGAGCATGCTAATTATTGTACGATTTGCATCATACAAATACGTACAATAAGTGGTTATATTGCATTTTATGCAATGCTATATTCAATTTTTTTTAAAGGGAAGATCCCTTAACGTATTCCAGGATTATGTACATGTGACTATAGAATAAATCCCCTCGGTCTCACAGGAGGTTATCTGTATACCGATAAAAAAATAAGATTTTTTTATATATAGTCACTTTAAGATGTTTAATTGGATTATTACGTAAAACCGACCGAGTTTTACAACTTATGTTTCTGTTGTCATAATTTTGTCTATATATAAATATTAAATTAATAAATTATGATGTTACAGATTCAACCGCAAAGCGCAAATGCGAGAGACTTGGCTATCAGAGAACCAGCGGTTGGTCAGTCAGGACAACTTCGGTTTCGACTTGACCGCTGTAGAGGCAGCTGCTAAGAAACATGAAGCCATCGAAACTGACATCTTCGCGTATGAAGAACGCGTACAAGCTGTAGTAGCTGTGTGTGCTGAGTTGCAGGCTGAACGGTTAGTATAAGTTCATAATTGTGGAAGTTCGTATTTTACAAAATGTAAAAGATTTTTGATACATTAATTATGTATTGTAAATAGTCAGTTAAATAGTAAATCTTATTTCAATTAGGCTACATATAGCACCACTGTGAATCGTCAAAAGTGTCTCCAAGAACGAGGAGTAAAATTTGATCTGGTAAACAATATTAAAATAAATATTAACTTTAAAAATACATTTCTCACAAAGAACTACTAAATGGAGATCGAGAAAAAACCTACTAGTATTTCATGTATAAGTAATATAAAAGTCGTGTTAGTTACTTCACTTATAGCTCAAGAACGGCTGAACCGATTTGGCTGAAAATTGGCAGGGAGGTAGTTTAGAGCCAGGAGAAGGACATTGTATACTTTTTATCCAGTTTCTAGGAATAATTTTTTTATGATAGTAAACGCGGACGGAGTCGCGGGCAACAGCTAGTAAATAATAATAATAATATATGTGTTGTACAGGTACCACGACATGGAACGCGTATGCGCACGACGAGACAACGTGCTGCGTCTGTGGGCCTATCTGCTGGAGCTGCTGCGAGCCCGGCGCGCTCGTCTGGAGCTCAGCCTGCAGCTGCAGCAGAACTTCCAGGTGTGTAACTGAATAACCATTATTGGTCGTTCAAACAAAAAATGTCTATAATAAACTGGAGGTACTTTGGGGTAGGAATTTGCCAAGAGGCACACAGTAGATTTGATGTATAAAATTTTTGAAATATGTTATGTTTTTATCCTGAATAAAAGGCTTTAAGTGAACTATTATTGGTTACATATCGAACTATCGGAGCTCAACGACCAGACAGTTGTTTGAATGGTCGAAAATCTTTCCTTGGTTAGATGTTCTTTATCAAGGTAAATTGGAATTAGATACGGTCAGGCCGATTTTCTTGAGTAAATATGCTTAAATAACTATAGTATGTAACACTATTATATCTATCGTAATATTATGCTATATCTCTATCTAATGCATATTGTATTCATAACTTTCACACTACAATTCTAATCAATATATATTTGTAGGAGATGCTATACATCCTGGACTCGATGGAAGAGATCAAGATGCGTCTGCTGACGGACGACTACGGCAAACATCTGATGGGCGTCGAGGATCTGCTGCAGAAGCACGCTCTCGTGGAAGCTGATATCAATGTCCTCGGAGAACGCGTCAAGGTATTTATTCATTTATTTATTTTAAAAAGTACTGCCACGTAATACATATTTCACATTATTTCATACAATGAAAACAAAAATTCTAATACATACTAAATTTTCGGCGTACATAACATTTTGGTATAAACTAAACTAAACAGTAGGTACATACAGGGAAGAATACTGTGTCTCTGTCAGACTAGGTGTCTGACAGGTACTTTAGGACGGAAAACCTAAAACCTATGAAAGTACTGTCAAAGATATTCAAATTGGCTTTTGAATTTATAGCGTTAAACTCCCTTATATATAGGTATAGCTCTTTATTATTTAACTGTTTTGTATCCTGAAGTGTTGTTTGTTTTTCTGGTGAATAGATGATAAGTTTATACATTATATTCAATATTCATCATTAATATAGCTTTTAAGTTGGTAAAATAATTTTCAAAGATTGTCTGCGTCGTAAAATTGTCCCCTTTACTATGTACTCCTATATATCCATACTATATAATCCAATATCATAGATTAATAAACCAGCGTATTCTCGGCAGTCACATAGATTTATTTGTATTACTTGTTTCGTAGCGCATAGTATGGTCTATCATTAAAATTTCTTTCCGCGCTAAACGTTCTTCTGTACAAATTGCGATTTGTTTGCGGATAAATGGTCGGTTTTATTGTCGGTATGCTTGAAGTTTTGCGAGAGAGATGTATGAATGTAATGTCTATAATTAGCGTAATTGGTGAATAACCGTGTTAATTATATATTGAAATAAATAAATAAAATGTTTTATTAACCCATATGCAATGTGTCAGGTGGTAGTAGGCCAATCGCAGCGGTTCCTTGAGCAAGAGGAGGGCGGCTACCGGCCGTGCGACCCCGCCATCACGGTGGAGCGCATCCAGCAGCTCGAGAACGCCTACGCTGAACTGGTGCACCTGGCCGTGGAGAGGAGGTTACATTCGCTCACATTTAATGTCAAAGTCAATATCTGTACACAATTAGGCTACATGTAGAAACACTGCGTGTGTATTCGAGTGATACACGCTTATTCTCTGTTCTAAACACTCACAAACGCTTATTCTCTATTCAACACACTCCAACACGCTTATTCTCTGTTCTAAACACTCACAAACGCTTATTCTCTACTCAACACACTCCAACACGCTTATTCTCTGTTCTAAACACTCACAAACGCTTATTCTCTGTTCTAATCACTCACTAACGCTTATACTCTATTCAACACACTCCAACACGCTTATTCTCTTTTCAACACACTCACAAA
>JADANM010005719.1:7900881-7925311 GCA_026213755.1 Eurema hecabe
TATTATTTTTTTTATGTTTTTATAATTTTTCCTTTATATGTGCCTTATAATCTATCTTGGTGCAAAATTTGAAGTTTCTAAGTCTGCTAGAAGTGCCTTAGACTTTTGATGATCGGTGAGTCAGTCAGTCAGTCAGTGAGTGACAAAATTAAACAAAATTAAGAACTTTGACCCGTTGTAATTCTTAAACTACTGGTTCAAATTGAATGAAATTTTAAATATAGCGTGTACTTATAATGCCTGCATGGTTAATGAAAATTCAGCATTCTAGTTTTATCCACAACGAAGTTACAGGGGGTCGAAAATGGCCTGAGTTGCTTCGAGAAAAGGATGGTACGGCCGTGCCGCTTTTTTGCTCGACTTGGTGGGGGCACTGCCGTGCCCCCTGATACGACGAATTCTTATGAATTAGCTGGTTTGGCAGCATTATTTAAACAAATATTTCATTTTTATAACAGTATAATGGTGACAAGCCTTTAGTCCTCGGATAACACATATTTATTTTCCTAAAATAAAAGTAGCCTAAATTACTCGTTATTACAACAGCTGCCTGCCAATAAAAGTGCCGTCAAAATCTGCTTGTAATTTCAGAGATTACCCAGAAACAAAAATACATAAAAAAGCATAATTATATGAGAAACATCCTCCTTTTTCAAATTTGGTTAAAAACAATTAGTTTTTGTACCGAGTAAAATTTGGAAATTTGATGTTATCGAAATTTATCGTTCAGTTATCGTACTAACACAATTGTTAATTGAAACTTTAAACTGTGTGTGTGTATGTGGTCAGGTTCGTGGAGAAGGGCAACCTGGAGGTGCTGCTGTTCACGCTGCAGTCGCGCATGCGCGCCGCCAACCAACGGCCCTACGCGCCGCGCGAGGGCCGCATGATCCACGACATCAACCGCGCCTGGGAGCGCCTCGACAAGGCCGAGCACGAGCGCGAGCTGGCGCTGCGCGAGGAGCTCATCCGCCAGGAGAAGCTGGAGCAGCTGGCCGCCAGGTGCGCCCCTACACCTGTGTGCCTGCCCCTCACCATCATCGCCCTACCTCACTCCACCTCCGGTACCCACACCTACCATCTCCTACCTTCCCCATTCTTCCGCTATCTCCCCCTACCTTCTCCTTTACTTGTATACTTACTTGCGATGTTTAGTAGAGAAGATCCTTTTATCTTGATATTAATGGATGCGAACTGAAGTTAAAAAAATTAATTAGTAGATAGGTTTTTGAAACACTGTCTATGAATAAACCTGAGCATGCTAATTATTGTATGATTTGCATCATACAATTACGTGCGATAAGTGGTTGTATTGCATTTTATGCAATGCTAAATTCAATTTTTTTCAAAGGGAAGATCCTCTAATGATTAAGGATTATGTTGGGTTTGCGTGTGACTATAGAATAAATCCTTACGGCATCACAAGGGGATGTCTACCAATAAAAAAATAAGATTTTTTAAATACAGTCACTTTAAGATATTTAATTGTGTTATTATGTAAAACAGACCGACTTTTACAACTTATGTTGTACCTTGATCACTTTATGTAAGTAAATATTAAATAATAATTAATAAATAATTATGTTACAGATTCAACCGCAAAGCGCAAATGCGAGAGACGTGGCTATCAGAGAACCAGCGGTTGGTCAGTCAGGACAACTTCGGTTTCGACTTGACCGCTGTAGAGGCAGCTGCTAAGAAACATGAAGCTATCGAAACTGACATCTTCGCGTATGAAGAACGCGTACAAGCTGTAGTAGCTGTGTGTGCTGAGTTGCAGGCTGAACGGTTAGTGTATATGACTCTATTATTGTATTTATTATTAATTTTAAGCGTAAGTTCGCATTTTCAAAATGTAAAAGATTTTTGATAGTAATAGTAAGATAGTAAATCTTATTTCAATTAGGCTACATATAGTAACACTTTTGAATCGTCAAAAGTGTCTCCAAGAACTAGGATTAAAATTTGATTCGATAAAAAATATGAAATAAAATATTAACTTAAAAATTCACTTCTCACAAAAAACTACTGAATGAAGTTCGAGAAAAAAGCTACTAGTATTTCATGTATAAATAATATAAAAGTCGTGCTAGTTACTTCACTTATAGCTCAAGAACGGCTGAACCGATTTAGCTGAAAATTGGCAGGGAGGTAGTTTAGAGCCAAGAGAAGGACATTGGATACTTTTTATCCAGTTTCCAGGAATAATTTTTTTATGATAGTAAACGCGGACGGAGTCGCGGGCAACAGCTAGTAAATAATAATAATAATAATATATGTGTTGTACAGGTACCACGACATGGAACGCGTGTGCGCACGTCGAGACAACGTGCTGCGTCTGTGGGCGTATCTGCTGGAGCTGCTGCGAGCCCGGCGCGCTCGTCTCGAGCTCAGTCTGCAGCTGCAGCAGAACTTCCAGGTGTGTAATTGAATAACCATTATTTGTTGTTCAAACAAAAAATATCCATAATAAAGAGGAGGTACTTGGGGGGAGGCCTTTGCCAAGAAGAACATAGGAGAAGATGTAGATTGATGTATAAAAAATTTAAATATGTCATGTTTCTATCCTGAATAAATGGCTTTAAATGAACCGTTATGGGTTACATATCGAACCCTCGGAGCCCAACGGCCAGTCAGTTGTTTGAATGGTTGAAAATATTTCCTTGGTTAGATAATCCTTATCAAGGTAAAATGGAATTAGATATGGTTAGGCCGATTTTCTTGAGTAAATATGCTTAAATAACTATAGTATGTAACACTATATCTATCGTAATATTATGCTATATCTCTATCTAATGCATATTGTATTAATAACTTTCACACTTTAATTCTAATCAATATATATTTGTAGGAGATGCTATACATCCTGGATTCGATGGAAGAGATCAAGATGCGTCTGCTGACGGACGACTACGGCAAACATCTGATGGGCGTCGAGGATCTGCTGCAGAAGCACGCTCTCGTGGAAGCTGATATCAATGTCCTCGGAGAACGCGTCAAGGTATAACCCTTTATTATTTAACTGTCTTGTTTCCCGAAGTTTTGTTTGTTTTTCGGGTGAATATATGATAAGTTTATACATTATATTCAATATGCATCATTAATATAGCTTTTAAGTTGGTAAAATAATTTTCAAAAATTGTTCAGTAAATCCAAAAATTGTGTGCGTCGTAAAATTGTCCCCTTTACTATGTACTCCTATATATCCATACTATATAATCCAATACGATATTGGATTATATAGTATGGATATATATGAGTATTAATAAACCAGCGTATTCTCGGCAGTCACATACATTTATTTGTATTACTTGTTTCGTAGCGCATAGTATGGTCTATCATAAAAATTTCTTTCCGCGCTCAACGTTCTTCTGGAATCTGGACAAATACCCTGATTGCGATTTGTTTGCGGATAAATGGTCGGTTTTATTGTCGGTATGCTTGAAGTTTTGCGAGAGAGATGTATGAATGTAATGTCTATAATTAGCGTAATTGGTGAATAACCGTGTTAATTATGTATTGAAATAAATAAATAAAATGTTTTATTAACCCATATGCAATGCGCCAGGTGGTAGTAGGCCAATCGCAGCGGTTCCTCGAGCAAGAGGAGGGCGGCTACCGGCCGTGCGACCCCGCCATCACGGTGGAGCGCATCCAGCAGCTGGAGAACGCCTACGCTGAACTGGTGCACCTGGCCGTGGAGAGGAGGTTACATTCGCTCACATTTAAAGTCAAAGTCAAACATATATGTATACAATTCGGCTACATGTAGGAACACTGTGTGTGTATTCGAGTGATACACGCTTTATCTTTGTTCTAAACACTCACAAACGCGCGTAATGCGCGTGGAAAATGTTAGATTAAATAAAGTTTAAATGATAGATTAAATAAAGCTGGAAAAGTTTTCAACAAAAATCCTATTTAACTAGTTAATCTTAGATTTATATCTACCGGTCTGTCAGTCAGTTTAATACGCTTTTAGATCTCTTAAAATAATTAAATATATCATTGTATAAATTAAGTAAGCAAGTATATTTCTTATCAGTCCATTTAATCGTTTATTTTTTAAGTTTTATATTCAGGTACATTTATTACTATTACTAAATTTTCATATCTATTGACGACAGGAAGCGTCTCGAAGACAGCCGCAAGCTGTGGCAGTTCTACTGGGACATGGCTGATGAAGAGAACTGGATCAAGGAGAAGGAGCAGATTGTGTCCGTCGATGACATTGGCCATGATCTCACTACTGGTACGAGTTTTTTTAATTTAGTTAGACAAAAACTGATAAATATATTGATAAATATCTCAGCAGTAAAAGTTTTAATAGTATTCTTATGATGTAGTTAGAGAAACATACATGTGATTTGAAAGTATTGACATGTTTTATTTCGAGATTTGATTTTCGAGTAACGTAACATAATTTAGCACAAGTTAGTCGTAGTTTTTGAGAGCGTTAAGTCTTTAAAATGTTTTGCGTGATTTTAGTCATATGAAGTTATTCTAAAGTATGAATGATCTCCATGAGTATACTACATATTGAAATAGTATTTGGAATTTTATTGAATAGTAATTTAATACCAACCATATGTTTCCAGTGTACCTGCTAATATCGAAGCACAAGGCGCTGGAGGCGGACGTTTCAGCACACGAGCCGCAACTCATGGACGCGGCCGCTGTGGGAGACGAGCTCGTCTCACAGGGACACTTTGGAGCTGACCGGATACAGGCTAGTATTTTATTAGTTACTAGCTTTCATATAAACTTTGACCCTATACGATATATATAGAAGCCTATATCTATTCTCGGGCTCTTAACAATCTGTGTACCAAATATATTTACAATCGATTCAGTAGTATTAGCGTAACAGACAGACTGACTGAGTAGCTTTCGCAATTATAATATTAGTAGAGATATAACCGCGTCGTATGGTCGGAAATGCCATACAAACATTATAAATGTGTAGGATACTTTAGTGACTGGGATGCCATGAACAATGAATATACTGAACCGTACTAAATACTTATTATATTACTGGTTCATTAATTATTCAATAATAAATACACAGTTTTTATTAGGGAAGGACCCTCTTATTTATTTTGCTCATGTGAAAAGATAAAAAAGCTTGTGTAATTAATGGTTTTTTTACACAAATGGCTGTTGGTCCGATCATCATATTGGAATAAATGTTATCGTATCTCCTATTTTCAGGTTTATAAACATGAGAATAGAAAATAACATACAATATATCGTATTGTGCATGTTTTTACAAAAAAAGTATATCTATTTGTCATAACCCACACAAGCCCTGCTAAGGACACTAGATGGCGCTGTGATTAGCTATAAATATTAATTTAAATTTTTCTTCAGGAGCGTCTCCGTGATATCCTGTCTCAATGGAACCATCTTCTCGACGTGGTGTCTCTCCGCAGCAACAGGCTGGACGCGGCAGTACGCTATCACCAGCTGTTCGCTGACGCTGATGACATTGACGCTTGGATGCTAGATACGCTGCGGTCAGTTGAGTGTTATATGCTATGATTGAATTTACTTCGACGACTGCTTGGCGCAGTGGTAGCTTAACTGCCTTCTGAGCGAAAGGTCGTGGGCTCGATTCCCACACCGGAAAATATGTGTGTTTTGACACTTTGATGTTGCTTTGAGGTTTATTTCTTTATGTAAATATTAAATGTTTTTTTAGGGATTGTTAATAAAAAATCTAATGTAAAAAACAGTGCTATTTGAGATCATTTTAATTTTACAATGAAAATAGTTAAATTAAACATAAGTTTCCAATAAATATTGAATAATTATAATATAATGTGTGTTTAGGTTGGTCTCATCCGAAGACACGGGTGTGGATGAGGCTCAAGTTCAGAGTTTGTTGAAGAAACACAAGGACGTCACCGATGAGTTGAAGCACTATGCTAATGTCATACAACAGCTTAAACAGCAGGTCAGTATGCGGTACGGACCTTCTGGTGAGTCCGACATAACCGCCTCCTTCTCCCCCAAGGAGGAGGCGGTATATGCGATGAAAAAGTACCTTTATTTGTGAGTTTTATAAGCTGCGTTTTCTATTGAAATAATGTATAATTAAAAAAATATGAAGATATCCGTCAGGCGTAACGCGTAATAAAGGTTTTTTTAAACGGTTTTATTTAGATATATAATTTTAGTGATATCTCCATAATTAAAAGTTCACATTTTCTAGTTAAAGTAAGTGTGTCTAATTTAAATAAAAAATCATTTATTGCGGCACAATATTACATAACATCAAAATTTATAGCTTAAAAAAAAAAACAAAATTATTGGGCAATAAGTCGCCTGGTTTTTCAGTAGTCGCCTTTAATTGATATGTATGTATTGTTGTATTGTATAATTATTGTGGTGGTGTGTGCAGGCGAGCTCGCTGAGCCCCGAGGACGCGAGCAGCGCGGAGGTGCGCGCGCGGCTGGGCGCCATGGACGCGCGCCTGGGCGAGCTGGGCGAGCTGGCGCGCCTGCGCAAGCAGCGCCTGCTGGACGCGCTGTCGCTGCACAAGCTGCTGGCCGAGGCGGGCGCGGCCGACCAGTGGGTCGCTGAGAAGGACCGCATGCTCGACACCATGCTCCCGCCCAAGGACATCGACGACGTCGAGATCATGCGCCACCGGTCAGTGCCCCGCCCCCCCCGCTGTTGCGACACCGCTCAGTGCCACGCCCATATGCAAACGGTTATATACAAACGTTTGAAACGGGCGTGAACATTTTTTTTGCCAAAAATGTAGTTAAAATGGTGTAAATAAAAGTCTTATCGTTCTATAGTAGACCAAGTATTAACATCATCACAACATTCGATCAAAAAGGCGTTAATGTTATTAGTGAAAATGTTAAGTCTAAAATTTATAATAATCAAAAACAATCATCTAATATGTAAAATATATACCCTGATTTGACTTTTGTTAGTCATGTGAAATAATATTCAGTTCCTTATAGGTATTTTAATATAAACCATAGATGATAGAAGTGTAACAATTTTCTAGCAAGATTTTTATCCAACTTTTTGGTACAGTTACGACGGTTTCGACAAGGAGATGAACGCGAACGCATCCCGCGTGGCCGTGGTGAACCAGCTGGCGAGGCAGTTGGTGCATGTGGAACACCCAGAAGCTCCCAGGATCCAGGAGCGCCAGGCGCAGCTGAACCAGGCTTGGAGTGCGCTCAGAGAAAAGGTATTTTTTATTTATTTATTTATTTAATTTACACATGCAAAATATATACAGAAATTATATTACATACAGAATATTTTAATTGAGGGTTGATGGCACCCATAGTAGCTGAGAGCTGTGTTACTTGCTGAGAGGTATGTTCTTATAGTTTGGCCTTCGTGACCTGACAGGCTTAATCTTATAGAATAATGCCGGAATACAGAAACGGTTTTTAAATTTAAGTACACTGTACATCTCAAATCGGTCCGATTTGACAGTTCGCCATATAGATCTGTCAATATTACTTGAGGCCTGCTTAAATTTGATTTGCGTATGAGTGTTTGGCCGTAAGACTCACCACACATGGTTCAAAATGAACTACTAGCGAATCTAATAGGTATAATATGTACTTAAAAATCTACATTGCTTTTTTATTTTTTTTTTAAATAAGAGGCCTCGTATTCTTATTTTAATATAAATCATATATCTTAGCCATCTAATTTAATGCACTTATGTTTATGTTAACATATTGACATATTAATAAAATCTGGTTATGTTTCAGGCGGAGGCAAAGAAAGACGAGCTGAAATCAGCGCAAGGCGTGCAGACCTTCTACATCGAGTGCCGCGAGACCGTGTCCTGGATCGAGGACAAGAAACGCATCCTGCAGCAGACCGACAACTTGGAGATGGATCTCAATGGTAATATCATTACTACTTTACACATACATTCAAAATGTGTACACATATTGTTTTCAGATTTTCCAAATTATTCCACAACCCCATTAAAAATTTTGGGCAGCTCTAAAACTATAATCATACTCAGCGACAGATTGAAAAGATAGCAGAATTTAATTTTGTTGTTTACTATGTAGTGATTTATATACTCATTTAACCAGGTGTGATGACCCTCCAACGTCGCCTGTCGGGTATGGAGCGAGACTTAGCGGCTATACAAGCGCGTATCACGTCGCTGGAGGGCGAGGCCGGCGCCATCGAGGGCGAGCACCCCGAAGAGGCGCAGCTCATCCGCGACCGCGTCAAGACCATCGAGGCCAGCTGGGATCAGCTCACGCAGATGGTGAGAACCGAGAACTATATACTCTCTCTGTTGATAACGTGTATACCAATACAAATCTCCCGCAAACTTTCGCATTTGTAATATAATTAGAATTATTTATGAGCAGGTAAAATAATCCTTAAAAATAATTAATAATATAACAATAATAGCAATATTACTGTTATTTTTTACAATTTATTTGTTTAATTGAAGGAAGTCCATGCATATAACAGATGGGTTTTTCAAAACTTGAAAACATCTGAAGTGATTAATAGGCTTTTAATTTTTTGTTAAAATATTAAAAACACCGAATCGGGTTTTATCCCAGTGTGGTAAGAGAGAAAGTAATATTATTATATAATTTTAACTATATTATAACGTAAGAAATAATTTCAGCTCAAAGAGCGCGACGCGAAGTTGGAGGAAGCCGGCGACCTGCATCGCTTCCTGCGCTCCGTCGACCACTTCCAGGCTTGGCTCACCAAGACACAGACAGACGTCGCTTCAGAAGGTAACATATATGATTTAGGTATCTACTACTAACTAGTATAGTACTATGCAAGGATCGATACATCTGATGGAAGACGAGGCAGCCTGGAGCCAAATAGTGGCTTCCAAGAACTCGGGTTTTTGAGATAACAACGTCCCTCAGCCATGAGGAATGACAGTGAAGAAAAAGACTAACGAGTATTGAAGTGGTACTTAGATTAAACAACATACATAACCAAGAGAGTTAGCGTTGTAGAAAATAACCTGTCTTCCGGGGATATTGTAACTTCACAAAGGTGATAGATAATTTCAAGTCCGTCTAATAGTTTGATTGAGTAGTCTCTGAAATTACTGGACGGAATGCAAGCAAATTAATATATCTTCCCTAAATTATTAGTAAAGTGACTGATAGCGATTCCTAAAACAATGCGAAAAATTGATGCTTTTAGGGACCTTATATGAAGAATAATACTCTATCTAAAATCCCTTTCAAATAAAATAAAATGAAAAATCTACATCTATAAATAACAATGCAAAAAGTTTTAAAGAGAAGTTTCTATTGTTAAATTTACACAAGTTCAAGGAAATTCACAAAAGCTGGCAACTCACGTACGGTTCTTAGACCACATAGACCCTACAGCTTGTAGAGTACATGAACGCAAGACGGTGTTGCCACTGAATTTGCAATTTGCAAAAAATAATGATGTTATTTTTTCAAAATGATAGCAAAATAAGAACCTACTACCGGTTTATAGTATGAGGTTTTCGGATCGGAACCTTGTTTTGTAACACACTGTATATATATATTTTTTTAAATCTACATATAATTCGGGAATTTTTAAAATTTGCCGATGTGTCCCCTTTGAACACAAAATATAGTTATATAAAATGTATGAAAATATTTGTTACTAAATAATATAATATTTCTATTTAAGACATACCATCAAGCCTCCCAGAGGCTGAGAAGTTGCTGTCTCAGCACCAAACGATCAAGGAGGAGATTGACAACTACAAGGACGAGTACGCTAAGATGATGGAGTACGGAGAGAAGATCACTGCCGTAAGTATATTCACTTAATGTATATATACATAGTGAAAATTATAAAGGCTTTTACATTATTCAAATTACTTCAAAATTATCGTTACTACAAAATAAAAATAATTTTGCCACAAAAAAAAAACCAGTCTGGGATTAGCAATGTAGCTATAGTATATAGTTGATATTCATTTCTTTGTTTTTTTTTTTCACTTCGAGAATGAAAAATTGCGAGAAATTGTCATGGGAAACTCCATGGTCTTTGTGAAAATATTGCAGCTATCCTTTGTATTCATTTTCATATATCCAGGCTCATCTTCCCTAACTTTGTGATCTTTGTGTTATTTTTGGTACTAATAAAGATTTATCTATTGATTATTTAACTTATAGGTTGAGCTAGTGATTGTTATATATACACGTATTTGTTTGTTAAACAGGAGCCGTCGACGGCGGACGACCCGCAGTACATGTTCCTGCGCGAGCGGCTGAAGGCGCTGCGCGAGGGCTGGGCCGAGCTGCAGCAGATGTGGGAGAACCGGCAGCAGCTGCTCGCGCAGTCGCTCGAGCTGCAGCTGCTGCGCCGCGACGCGCGCCAGGCCGACGTGCTGCTGGCGCACCAGGACCACCGGTACATAAACACCTATGTTTTGTTTAGTTATACAGACCACATACACGTGCACACACACATACACGCACACACGCATACTCAAATGTGCGCACACACACATACGTACACACACGTACACACACGTACTTAAATACACTTTTACATTTTTTTAATAACACAGGGTCAAACGAGGTTGCGAGCCGCCTGATAGAGTGCTATTCGCCGCACTTGAACACTCGCGTAGCTGGACAGCTCTGGAGTGGGTTGCTGACCATTTAGACATACACACATATATGTATATTCACGCATACGTACATACACATAGAAGTGTATAAAACTGTGTAAAGTTTATAATATTCTAATAACATCATTGATATATAATTTGTTTATTCAGGCTAGCGAAGACAGAGCCGCCAGCGAACTTGGAGCAAGCGGAGAACTTGATCAAGGAGCACGAGGCGTTCCTCACCACAATGGAAGCCAACGACGACAAGATCAACTCGGTCGTGCAGTTCGCCAACCGTCTCGTTGAGGAGAGACACTTCGATGCAGACAAGATACAGCAGAAGGCTGAGAGCATCCGGGCCAGGCGAGATGCCAACAGGGAAAAGGCTCTTCAACAAATGGAGAAACTCCAAGACCAACTCCAGCTCCACCAATTCCTCCAGGACTGCGACGAATTGGGAGAATGGGTGCAAGAAAAGAACGTCACCGCCCAAGATGATACCTACCGTTCAGCAAAAACTATTCACTCCAAATGGACCCGGCACCAAGCCTTCGAAGCGGAAATCGCCGCTAACAAAGAACGCCTCTTCGCCGTCCAGAACGCGGCTGAGGAACTCATGAAGCAAAAGCCCGAATTCGTCGAAATTATTTCACCAAAAATGCACGAGCTGCAAGATCAGTTTGAAAATCTTCAAACTACAACGAAGGACAAGGGCGAGAGGCTGTTCGACGCCAACCGAGAGGTCCTCCTGCACCAGACCTGCGACGACATCGACTCGTGGATGAACGAACTAGAGAAGCAAATCGAGAACACAGACACGGGCACTGATCTGGCATCTGTGAACATTCTAATGCAGAAGCAACAGATGATCGAGACTCAGATGGCGGTCAAAGCCAAGCAGGTGACCGAGCTGGAGACGCAGGCTGAGTACCTGCAGAAGACAGTTCCCGACAAGATGGAGGAGATCAAAGAGAAGAAGAAGTGCGTGGAGCTACGCTTCGAGCAGCTCAAGGCGCCGCTGCTCGAGCGTCAAAGGCAGCTGGCCAAGAAGAAGGAAGCCTTCCAGTTCCGTCGCGATATCGAAGATGAGAAACTGTGGATCCACGAAAAGATGCCGCTAGCGACCAGCACGGACTACGGCAGCTCGCTGTTCAACGTGCAAATGCTGCAGAAGAAGAACCAGTCGCTGAAGACCGAGACTGATAACCACGAGCCAAGGATTCTGACGGTCATCTCCAATGGTCAGAAACTCATAGACGAGGGCCACGAAGCTTCGCCCGAATTCAAAACCCTTATCGACGAACTTACCGCGCGGTGGCGAGAACTTAAAGGTAATGATTAGTTTTTATTTCCATAAAAAACAAGTTATTTTTTTATTACATTGCTATTTCTGATATACGACTTATATTTGACTCTTATAGATCCACTCATAATGCATAATTATAAAATTATAATAATACTGTAGAGATCAGCTTATGTAGTGGATATTAGTTTAACGTAAATTAATTAGTACAAGCAATTTTTTTGTACCAACAGCAAGGTTTTGTATATTATTAATTCATATATTTACTCTAGATGCCATCGAAGAACGCAAGAACAAGCTGTCCCAATGGGAGAAGGCCCATCAGTACCTCTTCGACGCGAACGAAGCTGAAGCATGGATGAGCGAACAGGAGCTCTACATGATGGTGGAAGACCGTGGAAAGGACGAGATCTCAGCGCAGAACCTGATCAAGAAGCACGAGATCCTCGAGCAAGCGGTCGATGACTACGCCAATACTATTAGGCAGCTCGGCGAGACTGTCCGTCAGTTGACGGGAGAAGAACATCCTCTAAGGTAGGGTAACATATACATTATTTAAGTTAATAATTATGTACCCATTTCTGAGTGGGAACTATGATGCCATGTCTTGTATTTTGTAATTTACTACCTATAACTCGTGGTCCTATCCTCATCGAACGATTAACGATAAAATGTACACAAAATGTCATCTCTAATGCCACCTTGAACGTTTTATATCACGATAAAAGATAGAGTATGTTAGGGTCGAAACTATGTTAGTACCAAATTTAATCAAAAACTTTTCAATCAGTTATGGCGTTCAAATGTGTCACTAGTCAGAATACGTTTTTAAAACGGCTTTAATTAATTTGCTTTTGAACTTACACAATATAATGTATAAAAGAATATAAACAGTACAAGTAAGGATACATATAAGTCGTCGTGTGTGTGTGTTGCAGCGAGCAGATATCGGTGAAACAGTCGCAGGCGGACAAGCTGTACGCGGGGTTGCGCGACCTGGCGGGCGAGCGGCGCGCGCGGCTGGACGAGGCGCTGCGCCTGTTCCAGCTGTCGCGCGAGGTGGACGACCTGGAGCACTGGATCGCCGAGCGCGAGCTCGTGGCCAGCTCCCAGGAGCTCGGCCAGGACTACGAGCACGTCACGGTGAGGCGCCGCTGATGTATAGATGGAGCCTGTGTGTGCTTACAAATACACAAGTATCATATAATATACTAATCACCATGATTTTTTGACATTTTATTAATATTATTCAACATGTGCGTAAAGAGAGAGAGGGAGAATCAAAGAATGAAAGAGATAGGGAATTAATATGGGTATAGTGAAAAATGATTATAGTATGTGTTGCTTATGAATATAGGAGTGTATAGCCTGACCAATAAAATAAAAAACCTCGCCATATTGCGGAAAACTATTGGAACTAATTTCTTCAACTGGCAACCATCTATAAGAGATGTCATTATTGTCATCTATCAAAGTGTGTTGTTGATTGTGCGTGGTGTATTTGTTGGTAAAGTGAGTTATTTCAGCGTTAAAATGCCAAAAACGATTAAAAGCCAGTTAAGAAAAGTCATTTACAATATATATAATTACTTGTCAGAAAGAAGGTCTGAAGGAATTGACTCTATTCCTCTAAACAACATCACGGACCTTGTTGTCAACATGACTGGTAGGTACCTCATATACTACGTCCAATATGAATTGGCTAATTTGTGACTAATTTTTAATTTAAAAGTTCTGTTTTTTTATTTTTGTTTTTTTTTGTATAGATATATCCCGATCGTCCGTAATGAAAATACGAAGAGAAGGTCAGACCTCAGTTGTATTTTCTACACCCAAGAAAAATAAACCTAAAACAAAAAAGAAAATCAATTTGGATGATTTCGATCTCTGTGCAATTAGGCATAAAATACAAGAATTTTATGCCGTCGAAAAGAAGTACCGAGTTTGAAGCGGTTGCTTGCAGCTCTGAAAGAATCAATAAATTTTGTTGGTGGCAGGGAGTCTCTTCGTTTGCTGTTACACAAATTAGGTTATAAATTTAAAAAATGTAGAAATCAAAGGACAATGATATGATATAGTAGCATGGAGGGATAGATATCTTCAAGAAATCAAAGATGTAAGGAAGAGTGGTATGCCAATTGTATACGTTGATGAAAGTTATATTCATACTTCGCTCAATCATGCTAAATGCTGGCATAGTGAAAATAAGCCTGGTGGATCTAAATCTGTGGCTAAAGGCAAAAGATATGTCATTGTCCATTGTGGTGGCAAGAATGGAAAAATGAAATTACAGACTGGCTTTCATCAAATAATATTGCCTACCCTACCAATGCTACCAAAAGTATGCTAATGGTTATAGTAAAACAAAATAAACCTGACCCAATATATGAAATAGATCATTTAGTACAGGATTATGGTCACAAAATAGTAAGACTGCCTCCTTATCATTGTGACCTCAATCCTATTGAGATGATATGGGGCATAGTAAAAGGGAAGGTTGCCACAAAGAATGTTGGTTTAGACAATATCACATTCATGCAGCTTGTAAAGAACTGTTTTGAGGTAAATATCACATTTCATCTGATATAAAATTAAATATTTTGTTTAGATAAAGTTACTGACTTATTAATTATTTTTCTAGGATATAACTGCCGATACATGGAATAATTGTTGTGAGCATACAAAGAAAATAGAAGAAGATTATAGACAAAGGGGACCAGTAATTGACGGAGACATTGAAATATTTATTATAAATGTTGGTGACGATAGTGAAACATCCAGTGATACAAGTAGCAATGAATCTGTTATATCTGAAATTGAAACACAACAATCAGACAATGAAGATCATGAAACATATGAATCTGTTGAATATTTGGATTCTGACTTTGAAGACTCATGCTATTAAAATTAAAATATTAAATAAAGCTAATACTGAAATAATAAAGTTGTACTTTTTTAGACTGCCTAATTAGAATCAGAATCAGAATCAGAATGCCTATAGTTTACTTTTAAGGAAGTTTATTTCACAATACTTTAAAAATTAATTATTCACTTTAATAAAAACTTGTAGTAGGAACAACCTTTAAAAAGTAAATTTTAACTATCCTTCCTGAGTCGTTAGAAAAGAAAGAATTAATAATAAAGAATTAATACCTAGATTGTATTGTTGTGATTAAAAAAAAATTTAAACGTCGATTCTTCTTCTAGCCGCGCATTTAAATAAATAGTAGGTAAACTAACTTTCTGTGATAGTTTATATTAAATTAAACACTAGCTTAAAAAAAGTACACTTGCCAATTCGAAATAGTATGACTATAGTCGATGTTGCCATAATCATAGTGAATATAGCGCCCTCAGAGCAGGTTTTTTATTTTTTTGGTCAGGCTTTATATAATAAATTTTAGAAAACGAAATAATTCTTTGGCATTTTATTGATGTGAATATGGAAATAGTAAATAGTAAAATAATGTTTTTCTTGATTAGAAGTACAGAAGTATCTTATTAATGGGAATAAAATTTTTATTTTTCATAGAAATTAGTTATAATTTTTGTTAATGGTCCTTCGAGCCGGATTAAAACAATATTAAAATGTTTATTATAATAACTGTATGTATGGTACAGCTGCTGTGGGAGCGGTTCAAGGAGTTCGCGCGCGAGACGCAGGCGGTGGGCTCGGAGCGCGTGGCCACGGCGGAGCGCATCGCCGACCAGATGATCGCGATGGGCCACTCCGACAACGCGACCATCGCGCAGTGGAAGGAGAGCCTCAAGGAGACCTGGCAGGACCTGCTCGAGCTCATCGACACCAGGACGCAGGTCGGCATGTGCTCTATTGGAGTTTTATTTATCTAATAGTATGCTGGTAATGTTTGTAGTAAAAAAAGTAGGATAATAATTTGGACAGTCTATGTACGTATTTTCTGTCTTAACGTCTTAATTACCTGACTCGATGAGGTTCCTGAGATGAGTAAATGAGGTTTAAAAAAATTTTACAATAACATGTGAACTATAAGAAAATTTAAAATTTTATTTTTCGCTAAAATATAGTTGTTTTAGGTTTTTCTTGGTTTTATTTTGATTGAATATAAATTGCAGATGCTGGCGGCGTCGCGCGAGCTGCACAAGTACTTCCACGACTGCAAGGACACGCTGCAGCGCGTGCACGAGCGCGCGCGCGGCGTCAGCGACGAGCTCGGGCGAGATGCGCCTTCCGTCTCCGCGCTGCAGCGCAAGCACCACAACTTCATGCAGGACCTGTCCACGCTGCACTCGCAGGTACTGCTTCCTACCCTTGTTTGTAGTGCTGCGACGCTCGGAAGAGAAATGTTTGAAAGTTATTTATCACAAAATATTATAATATTTTTTTGGAAAACGAACTGGAGCTTAAATAATAATTAATGGCAATTAAAGGCAAAGTGGCAAAAGAAGGAGGATATCCTATCTTTTAAAACATGAAAGGTACCAAATCATCGTTTAGAACAGCTGACTCGTGTCGCAGTACAGTATCGCGTAACTCGTGCGCAGGTGGAGGGCATCGGCGCGGAGTGCGCGCGGCTGGGCGCCATGTACGCGGGCGAGCGCGCGGCGGAGATCTCGCGGCGCGCGCGCGAGGTGGCGGACGCGTGGGGCGCGCTGCGCGCCGCGTGCGACGCGCGCCGCGACAAGCTCAGCGACGCCGACCTGCTGCACCGCTTCCTGGCGCACGCGCGCACGCTCGCGCTCTGGATGGACGACGTCGTGCGCTCCATGAACACCGGCGAGAAGCCCAGGTGCGCGCCCACACCCCGCCCCTCGCGCAACTCACACACCTCACACACCTCTCCCCCTCTCTCCTCTCTCCCCTCTCACCCCTCTCTCTCCTCACTCTCCTCTCAACCCCCTCACCCCTCACCCCTCAGCCCTGTCACCCCTGTCATTTCTCTCACCCTCACACCCTTCTCACCCCTGTTACTCATCTCACCCCTCTCAACTTTTACACCTCTCTCACTCCTCACATCTCTTATCTTTTCTATACGTACATTCATGGCCGTGCGTGTAATGTGCTCTGCGATTCTACTAGTGTCAAATTCGATTTTCATATGTTTTGGAGTTATACTGATCATTCCCTATATTCTCACGAACTCTTGCACTTCTTTTTAGAATTTAGAAACAGTAGAGTTCCAATTTTTTATTGTCAATAATATTAGGTATAATTTAAAAAGTAAATTGGAGTTAAAAAGTTATTGCTTCAGGGAATTAATTTAATATTTAATTATTTAAAATCATTATTTGAAGTTAATAATACAAGATGTTAATTTACATCTTATTTTACATATAATATATTCATTTAACAGAGACGTGAGCGGCGTGGAGCTGCTAATGAACAACCACCAATCGCTGAAGGCGGAGATCGAAGCTCGCGAAGGAAGTTTCACGGAGTGCGTGGCGCTGGGCAGATCGCTCCTGGCCAAGAACCATTATGCATCGGCTGATATTCGCGAGAGGCTGCACGCGTTGGCCGATCAAAGAGCCGCGCTGTTACGCCGCTGGGAGGAACGCTGGGAAAATCTGCAGCTTAGTAAGTGAAAGATATATTTTAAAATTAATTATAAGGTGCTAAGGGCAAAGGATGATAAGAAGCCGTCAAAAATAGGACATTAGCGAAGGAAGGGAAACATGTGTAAATATCTTATTTTAAGAAACAAAACTAGAAGGAAAACCTAGCAAAGAATTAGTGTGGAATTCTGTGGTTCTATATAATAGGCATCCTGATATTGCTTGTTTACTACTAGCGACTCGCCCCGGCTTCGCTCGCTTATATTGCGATGTTAGCTATCCTATATTTTAACTTGGATCAAACTGCACACGGTGTGCAAATTTAATTAAAAATCGGTTCAGTAGTTTAGGAGTCAATCGCGGATAAACAACGTGACATATGAGTCAAATTCAAAGTCAAAAGTATCTTTATTCAATTAGGCTACATAACGTAACACTTTTGAATCGTCATGGTATAACATTTACCACCGGTTCGGAAGGCAGTTTCTACAGAGAAGAAGCGGCAAGAAACTCTGATAGTCGCTCTTTTTAAAATAAGAACATACAATTGTAAATATAAACAAAAACTCGACTATTGACGACTATCGAAAGTTGAAAAATATTTTGTTAACGGTGAAACCACCCAATTCCAGTCCTGGAGGTGTACCAGTTCGCGCGCGACGCGGCGGTGGCGGAGGCCTGGCTGATCGCGCAGGAGCCCTACCTCATGTCGCAGGAGCTGGGCCACACCATCGACGAGGTGGAGAGCCTCATCAAGAAGCACGAGGCCTTCGAGAAGTCGGCCGCCGCGCAGGAGGACCGCTTCAGCGCGCTGCAGCGCCTCACCACGGTATGCTACACGTATCATCAGGGAATAGGCTTGAGGATGTTGGCTTTCAAACTTTATAGAGCATGTACTTTGACTTCTATGTGATATGACTTTGGGTGTTTAAGAATTTTGGACATTAAAAAAACATTTAGTTATTGATAGGGTAATAATATAATGTACTTAAATATAAATTTATGATGTATTTCAAAGAAAAAGTTTTAAATGGAATTTCAAATCAAGACACCAGATAATCTCAGGCGTGAAAAGATACATTTTACACATATTATAAACTTGTGGGATTGCTTTAAAACTAAGAACACAGGTATATACTTATTGGTTATCCGTGAATAGTATTAAATTAATTTTATTCACCAAAATTATATGAGTTGGAATAAAAAAGTCACTGCTATAACAAAATAAGTTTAGAATTACACATTGTACACTATGCTGCGTGTTTTGTATTTTATGTTAATTTTTTTTTTGTATTAAGATTTTCTTCTTTTTTTGTATTGTATTGGTGTTTGTAGTGTAGTAGTATGCTTTTCAATCAAATGTTTAAATCATAACATAAACACAAGACGGTGGATGTTTGCTAATTTTCACTTTTTCTTTTAATTGCACTGTTAACAAAATTTCTTTCTAAACCACCCTAGCTCGAACTGAACGCAGCGACTCTATGGCCAACTGAGAAACCGTGGAAATCCTTCAACGAATCCTCCTTCGAATACTACCCACCTCCCCATACCCACACAAAACTTAAACCCCCCAAACTAGTATTAGAAGAAGATCCCCCAGTAGGAAGAGTCGTTCACGACATCATATACAAATCCGAAAATCATGAACTACCCCCTAAATACGTAGCTTCAATTAAAACACTTCACATAGATTATTCTCAAAGCAAACCAAAGAGCGACTCCCAAATGTGGAATCTAGTCACGAATCAGAGCTTATCGACTATATCGGAAACGAGTAGTCCCCCAAATACGCCCGTAACGCCGATGTCCCCTTACAAATCTCCCGCCTCCCCCGAGATATACAGCTCCATATTCTTTGAATATACTAGCGACAGCCATCAGGCTAACGAAAAACTAGCGTCCATAGACTTCATACTATGGGAGAGGCTCTCGTACCTGAACGTGTTTCCGAACGTGTCGCTTCTAAAGCGTCGAAGCACGCCCTCTATATCCGGGTCTATTAAAAACGCGTTCAAACGGTTGTCATGGCGACGGCGCTCGCAAGACAGCTCGAGTGACGTGGCCGTGTTATCCCTTCCCGGCCTCACGAGCAGCAGCAGGGCTATCAACGACCTGGGCAAGGACGTCAAGTCCGTACCTCTGTCCTCTTCCCTCCTGCTGCTGTCTCAGACGCGCAGCCTCCTGTTCCCCGACGGTGCATGGTACTATGACTATCTGGACGGTGTAAGTGGTTGACGGTATTGCGCTTGGGGCTTTGAGTGTCGTGTTGAGCTTTGTTTATATTTAATTATGTTTTTCTTTGTATATACAATGGTTAATTTATTTATTTTTATCTTAGGTACATGTTGCTTTTATTAATATCCATTTACAATTGCATATACCTTTTTAATAAAAAAATATCTACAATAGTTTTTTAAACAATTCTTATAATATTATGTAGGAAATAAATTATTCAAAAACTAAAAATGAACTAATTTATCTATCTATACTAATCGTTTAACGTATTTATATTTATAAGTAGCGCAACTTATATCCACGCTCTAACAACATTAACAGCGCGTTGGCATCTAACCCGAACATAGCACGCAACACTAACATGTGACTCAAACAATTCCAGTTCGAAGTGAAAGAGATGAAGAGGCGGCAAGAGGCCGCGGAGGCCGCGGAGCGCGAGCGGCGGGAGCGCGAAGAGGCCGAGGCCGCGGCCGCCGCGCAGGACGCCGTCGACCGCGCCGCCTCGCCCGACCCGCAGCCCGGTGAGTACGGCTAGAGGCCAGGAGTACGGCTACTGAGCGAGCTGTATAGTACGCGTCACGAATCTTTAGCGCTGAACGAAACCTGCGCAAAAGTCAAAAATAAGGTATCGAGGGGACGGCGCGTGATCGTCGGGTGCGCGATTGTTGATTGGCTGTCCCAGTCGTGTTGTCTTTGAGCACCAATACGTCAATTACGAGTGCGAGTCTACCGATGCGCAGCTATTCTCGTCCAGCGCTAAACATAAATGACGCATACGGGAACATTCAAGTGTTACCTGATGTAATTCTATTTGTGGGGGGTCTGGTTTTTTTTAAAACTTTATTTGAACAAACAGTCGTAACTTTATTTTTTATTAATTAAAAAGAGTGGGTTACTGGGGGTAATGTTGATTAAAATCTTTAAAAAGTTCGATATGTAATACTTGAACGCTTCCTAAGCCTCATAGAAGTATTATACAATTGTATATTCTTTAAAATATTAGTATATATTTATAGATGATGATACCTCTATGGGTATAGTGTGGCTCTATGATGTATAAAAAATGAGATTTAAATATTTTTTATTCTATCCATCATGAGCCGTACTATTTTTTAATGTTTTATGCCGCTACCTGATATGAAGAGAGAATGCTTCCGATAAAACATTTTATATTTAAACTCAGCCCCTTGAATGACAAATTACCCTGCTACTTTATTTACTTAGAATATTTTTTTCTCTTACATTATTGCATTGTAACTCTTTGACTTAAGTAGTTGATATGTTCAGATAGCGGTTGTTAAACGAACTGACTATTTTGTATTTTTCATCAATTAAAAATATAAATAGTCATCTATATCATAAGATATACAGTTCTCTAAGTTATACAGTTAATACTGAATAAATTTAAATGAAAGATTTAAAAATAAAAGTAAAAAGGAAAACACGTAACATCGTCACGGCAATGCACGCATGCGACCGCACTCGACGTACGAGGAACTACTAACTGACACGGAATAACTCGCTTGCTGCATTCGACGATATAACACTCATTATTATTTATAATATGTACCACATTTGGCCCACTGTTGAACTATTGACTCGCTAATCATTTTATGTTTTCTTCAAATAATTATAATTATACACGTATTTTTATACATGTATGTTAGATTTTAACTGATTCTTTCAAACTAAATTTTTAGAACTAAGTCTTCTTGTATTTCAATAGTTGAGATACATTTTAAGATTCCTCTTATTCCTTCTGTCCCTTTTCACTGTATAAAGAACTTACGAAATAATCTAAAATAAAGAACGAAAAATTAGATATCGTATCCGTTAGAAAATAATGCAAATGGTCCGTTGGGAAGAGACTTGACAGCTAATTTCCATTTATAGATGGTTATCTCTTTCGCACACAAATCGTTTAAAATCTGCGCGAAAGAGATAACGCTATACGAAGAAATTGGCAGTTTGTTTCTTGCCAATGATTGATGCAATATTTATCGATGGATATTTACTTAGTATAGCCATTAGTTCAACAAATCGAAACGAATGAGAGAATTACTGAGAGCTGGCACGTCGCACGCGACCGGCGCCGGCGCCGCTTGCCGCTTTACGTGTCAACTTATATTATTATATTACGCTTACTCGACACGCGAACGGAATTGGGCTTGTTTTCTTGATTACATTGAACTCTTTTCACATAGTTTCAATTCTAACTCGGACTTTAATATTTTTTAAAGTACTTTAAACAGTTTATTGTAATTTTTAATGGTTACGTACTTCGCGATTTTATTTAGATCTAGCCCTGTATATAGCTAAAAGATTTAAACATTAAAGGAAAGCGTTCGTTGTAATCATAACATATCAGTTCCGTCCGCCGAGTGTCGCGACGATATCGGGGCATATAATAAACCATGTGTTGTTCACAACATGCACACGCGTAGTCGTAAGGAGAACGTCCACTAAAGCGGCCGAGAAGGCCCAAGAGCGACCGCACTCGCAGCCAGGTAACCGCGCTTGTGCCGTGCCGTGCTGTACCGTGCCGTACCGTGCTGTACCGTGCCGTACCGTGCTGTACCGCCGGGACACTTGTACGCATGCGCTTAGTAGTTACAACCGCTCAGGTCGGGGAGAAGGAGGTCGAATGGAAACATTATATATAATTGAGTTATAGTGCCGGTCGCCGTGCGGTCTGAATGACCGTTGTATAATATATGTGATATTTGGAACGCTTGTTACGTAGGATATTAATAAGTTATTTCAAGGATTGTTCTCACTTCTCGGTACATCATTTTAACTTACTATATTAGCTCACTTTTTATTCGCCCCGCCCCATTGTTAGTGGGCGGTTCTCTACAAAGTTATTCCTCATCACATGATTACTAATATTATTTTATATTGTTGTTTCTATGACCGAATCTGACAAAGAGCAAAGGGTGATCGGCACTATACCATTAATTCGACCTTAATACTTCTGCGGGTAGATAAAAAATACAAAACTGTAGGGGCGTATCGTAGATGGTAGTAGACGCACATTTGTGGTCATTATGCACCATTGGGTCGACACGGGTACATGTTTATTATTTAATATTTTAATATTAAAATTTTTTACATCTATTCTCCACTACATTCTATATGCACTTTTCAATAGCGTTTTCATTATACTGTGATGTTTTCATTTCTTATTCTATTTTAATTAAAGTTGTAACGACTTCAAGTCAAAATATTTCTACAATAAGGCTACAAAATATGACTCGTCGTTGCTACTTTGAAATCATTTTACCTAAATTCTATGCTCTCTCATTCTTATACTGTAAGCTAATCACGGTGCTGGTTTGATACTCTCTTTTCCCTGCCATTCATGTGTCACGATTACTATCGAGCTAAATACTGTGCTGTGTTGTATCAACTATTATTCGAAGCTGTCTTCACTAAGGTAGGTATTCTATGTCTTGTAACAGCGTCTCTCTCAGCTATTTTACTATACGCACGGCTTTACATAGCTTGTTATATTGTATTTAATATGATAATATACTTTATAATAATGCATTATATTAAAACATTTTTATACATCCCTACATGTGCTTTTAAACTTTTTGCTTTTTAAAATAATTATATTTTATGTTATTAGTATTAATATAACTGAAAAACTTAACCATATAAGATACGGTGACTTAACATCAACGTTTAAAACATTCAGATGTAGTGCTGAATGAATCCATATTAATAGCCAGCACGAATATTTTACTGTTGTCTAAGCGATACAAGTATGTCTTCTTACTGGGGCCATTCACATTAAATTCGATGTTATTTATGATTATTGAATATCAAAGACTAATGTCGTCATAGTAGCAATATCTTATTGAATATAAAACGAGACATACTTGTATCAGAGCATGTGCAGTACGTATCATGCATGCACGTAGTGTAGTGTGTAGTAACTAGCACGTAGATGTCCGCATGCAGAGGCCGACGCGGCGGCTGGCCCCGCCTCCCCGGACGGCTCCGCCAATCAGGAGCCAGTCCCAGTGGCTAGCCCCGCCCAACTGGCTAGCCCCGCCCCCCAGACATCCGCCCCCGCGCCAGGCCCCTCCTCCACTAAACAGACGCCCGCTAAACCCGCACGCTCCTCCAGTGAGTATGACACGTAGTACAACATCTATCGTTGATTTTAACTCGATATTTCCTAGATCAATGAATTATCTTAGTATAGTATTAGTAATAATCCATATAATTTATTTGTTCAGATAATGAAATTAATAACAAGGAATTGTCTAGGAAGAGTTTGAATCAACAATATACCAAAGATAACCTAAGTAGAGGTAATAATGTCGTTAGTAATGCATTAAGCTAGACATGTATGTTATGACTAATGAATGAGGCATGACCCACATTAATATTATCTGTGTTTTCTGGTGTACTGGTTTTATAATACAAGTTCATTTAGTGAGCATGTTGATGCTTTTGTTTTTATTTGCTGCGCCGCAGTGTTGTTTTTATGTTGCTTTGAATTACGTTTTTTTGTTTTTTTTCCTTCCCACCCTCGTCCTACACGCTATCGACACGTTTTTCTTTGCAATCTCGAACCTCGAACCCGTTCTTTATCCACGAATCTTCTCATTTTTACCGAACCTGCTAACTTAACCTACCTGCCAACCTGCTAACTTCCCTACCTGCCAATCTACCGACTAACCAATCTATCAACCTACCAACTTACCAACCCACCAACTTACCAATCTACCAACCTA
>JADANM010005719.1:7925411-7939508 GCA_026213755.1 Eurema hecabe
CCCTCTCCTTCCTCTACTCGCCCTGACCACACGCCCCCACACGCCACACACACATACACACACACCCCGACACACACATTATTATACAAACACTCATAAATATTTAACCAAATATCCAGATAGACACCAATGTCGCCTCACTATACATGACATATATTACACGTTTTTTACTTTCATACACTTCCAATCCCACATTGTACTAGTATTCCTATATTGCATGGATCACATCTTAAGTTTTAAGTAAAACTATGTGTTTATATGTATTATGTTTTGTACTTTATAGGCTATGAAACATCAACATGGCAAAAAATTATTAAAATAAATAAATCGGTACAAAACAAAATATATTCGCAATATTTAAATATGCAGGCGTGACATTTGTACATTATGTTATTAAATGGACAAATAATTAATTTTTATAATTATTTATTTTATTTAATGAAAATAGCCTTTCGTTCGCACAGTTAAACATGTGATGCTCTATCGTGAATTTTCTTTCAATAATATTCAGTTTGTATTTCATAAGCAGTCCGCCTAAACTGCCCCATTAATGTTTTAATTCGACAATGGCATCTTTGGATTAATTCAATATGTAAGTGGGTCGAGATTTCATACATTTTCAAACGCTTTGGAGCGGGACACCTCGACGTCTTGTATACCTCGCCTTGCAATCACGGAGAAAATTCTAGAGAAATATTGAATTTTCACCAGATATTTTAAGTGTTAACAATAATAAGCTTTGTATAAACCCTATAGGCCGTCCCATAGAATTGAAAATATGTTACGATTATCACATACAACCTACTGAATACTAACCATGCAGCTAGTTATATGTTGTCCCTTTCTCCCAATTTGTGAACGTAGCCATAAAAATGTGCTTCAAATGTCCTGCCTTACGTCGTCCAACATGCTTATGTTGCAATTAAGTTGTTATTTAAACATTGTCTTTCAAAATATATTAATATGAATGTTGTTTATTCCGACAGCTAAGCAGCGTGGACGCAGACAGCCGCCCGTAGCCTGCATCACATGTTTCTCATAGCGCAGTCGTCCCCCGCGCGGGACCGGCGGGACCGTACCGGCGGGACGGTCCCGTCGGTACGGTACCGCCGGGACCGTCCCGCGGCCGCACGCCCGCACGCCCCGGGACGCGATTTCTCACGACGCTTGCTGCCGTAAGCTTTGCTACTGATGAAATATCGTCGAGCGGCCCGCCCCGACTGTCTCTTGTTATTATTTTGTTGCGTACAAAAATACGTTATTTAAGACTGTTCGATATTCGAGTGCTTCGGTCTCTCCCACCCTCTCGTATAATTGTTGTGACTTTGACTATTCTAAATGAGACGTGTTATAAATTTCTAAATGCGACGCTATTTATTCATAGACGACCTCTATTTTATATCTCAGATGATACGATACGTATTTATATATGTATATCGATATTAATATATTAAAATTAAAATTATAAATGTATATTCCTTTAAACTAGAAATGTACGAAGTTCGATTGAATTAAACGACCGATAAAAATTCTAGACGTTTTATTAGAGTGACGATCGATTGATATTGACCAATAAATGATTTACGTGTTGACGGAATTCAATATCGCATTTGATAATAGCTAGGATGGATTGTAACCGCATTTAACAGTAACAGTAACAAATAATAATTTATTATCCAGTGATTGTCGTTTTATTGTTTGACAGCTTGGTACGTACGAGTGAGCTGCGAATATTGTATTAGGATTAATTTCCATAATTAAAGTGTCTTTTAATGTATATCGACGTCGCTGAAGCGCCATGTTTGCTATAAAATAGATATTTATATGGATTTCATATTAGATTCTTAGCGTAGCGGTACTCGGTAGCGAGCCTCAGCGACGTGGCCGTACATTCGTACTGTATGTATGCTTCGCCTCGTCAAGTGCTTCTAAGAGTAATTAATGTTTTATTTCTAAATAATTTAACTGCCATTTTTTTCACAAATGTTATTATTTTATTATAATTAAATGTAATACGTATTTCACCCTAATTAGACGTTACGATCACATTTGAGTTAGGTACGGATGTGTATGGAGTGCTTCACACTACCGCATGGATTACCTGCGTTTCAATATTTTTATTTTTAAATTTTACTTTTTTGAGGATATATAATAAAGGATGTTTTCAAATAGCCATGTGTTTTATTTACACCCCAATGTTAAATTTCATGCCTCGTCAAAAATTCCCAAATTAGTAAATTATATATTATATAAAGAGAGAGGGAAAGTGTAAGTAATTGAAAAACTGAAAAAAAGAAAATTGATAATCTTTTTATCTAAATTTTACATAACAAACTTACAAACCAATAAAATATTTTCTTGTTCTTACTGCATGGCCAGTATGAGACTATGTGGAATAATGGAGTTTATAACCAATATATGAACATAACTCTAAAAAATAGTTTTTTAACAAAACACCCCACTTTAAAATTTCTAATCTTTGTCAATCAGCTAAAATAAGTTCATATTGTAAATACTATACTTGGTCATTTATAAATAATCATATTTAATACTTCACTTACCAGAGAATTTAAAAACCTTCCTAATACATGCTGTAATCATCAAGATATCAAAGAAGTATTCTACATTAATATTAGGTCACAAAATTTCCCGTCAAGATAACTTTTCTATCTAATGATGCTTGCGATAAGCTCATCCAATATCGAGATAAATTTCTTTTACAGTTCACTTTAAATACTTAAAGAAATAACAAACTAAAATGTGGGGCTATGCTATGTGTTTTTTCTTTTTTATAATAAGCGTTTCGACGATGTGTAATGACCAAGTCTGTGTGAGATCTACGAGAATGATTAGTGCAGAGCCTAGCGAACAGAATTCGAGACCCTTTCAGGTTAGTTTTAAGAAAGGTATATTCTTACTTTAAAACTCGCATTTTCCTTAAGTTAACTACGAAGGAATACCTAAGTAGTAGTAAGAGTTTTCTCCCCGCGTTTTTCTAAAATAAAAGTAATATTTTTAACGCTTGGTTAGGAAAATTTCTTATGAATTCGTAAATAAAATATTTTATTATAATTCTAAGGGGTATGTTGAAAAGTCTTGGCTCTAGATAGATGAAATTAAAACATATCGAAAACACGATACAAATGTATGGAATTCATACTAACCAAGTATGAATGTATGAATGTTATATTTTTTGTTTTGAAATCTCGTATCTCATAATATGCCATTGGTTGCCGCTTTTAAATACATTTTTCCGACAAAAAAAGAGAAAAAGAATTAGAGATGAACATGACATCTACTAGCCAATAATCTTGGTATATTTCTTTGAGTTTAATTTATAGGTTGCATTATACATGCGAGTAGGGAGTATGGGACAGCTGGGATTTTGTGGCGGTTCCCTGATCCACACGCAATGGATTATCACGGCTGCACATTGCTGCTTTCATGACGGCACTATGGTTGATAATGTCCAGGTAGCACCGTAACAGAATTAGTTAATTTCTTGTTTTTCTATTTATCTGGGCTATAGATTAAAAATTTTTAATCTAAATTTTAAAGATTCGTCAAGAACTGTTAAGTTCTCAATTTAAAAGTAAAAAAATAAATAATATCAATGAAAATTACATAAATCACAACAATACAAACATTTACATGGTAAAAAAATGATTCTTTGCAATTTCAAATATGGAGCTGTGTCATTATTTTAAAGTTTTTCTTCTCAAAGTTTTCTCATCTCCCACAAGACAAGTAGGTACAAAAATCCATATTTATAATGACAGAGGTTTTAATATTATGTGTCAGGCGATTCTAGGAGCTCACTCTCTCTACGATAGATATGAGAACGGTCGTCGGATCATCAGCGTGGATAATATACAAATACACCCGGACTGGGACCCGGTCACTTTCGACAACGATCTAGCTCTTTTGAGGTTGGCTAATGTTGCACAACTTACCGGTAAGGCTTCAACTTTATAACCTTCCTACACCTATAGGTACATAAAGTGGCTTTCCTTTACGGCACATGGAACTTACTTCTTATATAATAAATGTGAAAGTTTGTGAGAATGGATGTATGTTTGCCATCATTTTACGCAAAAACAGTTGGACCGATTTAGTTGAAAGGGTATCACACCCCGGATTAACACATAGGATACTTTATATCCCGGTGTTGCCCAGGGAACGGGAACTACGCTGGTAAAACTACGGGGCGCAGCTAGTAATAAAATATATCTAACATGACTTACATAGAATATTTTGATAGATTCACGCATGGAAACATTAAACTCTTATCTTGCCTTTTTCAGATACAATCGACGTAGTGAGGTTGCCGTATTTAAACATATCAAACAGCAATTTCGCCGGAGCCAGCAGTATGGTGTCGGGGTGGGGCATTGCTGGACCACGTGCGTATTTGTTTTTTTTTTCACAAGTTCTAAGTATTATATATAATAATGTTCACCTATCTAAAAGTACACGGTATGATGTATTTTGTTTGTGGGTTATACTTATAAGCCATATAGTTCTCGAATGTTTATATTCAACTCTATATCGTAACTTTTGAATTCGAAATAGACCAAATTCTTACAATATACAATCACGTGGATAAATAACGTTGAACTGTAAAAAATATACACTACAAAGTTCTTAATACATAAAAAACACATTCTATTCCCTTTACCTCTAATATAGGTATCAATTTTCCCCACCTCTAAGGTTGTCTACCTTTTATTTAGTGATTGCTATTGAGCAATAAGGTCGCCTTTTTTATTATTATTTTAAATAACAATAAACTTCAAATAAATAAATAAAAATCATTGAGTTATCCTTTCTTAGAGGTCACGTTCGTGTCTCCGACGCTCCGAGGAAAGTCTATGACAGTCATGACGAATAGTCTGTGCAATTCAACGTACTTCAACCGTTTGCCGCCCAACGTCGTGTGCGGCTTCAGCCAAACCGCTGGAACTTGTAAGGTAAATCTTTTTAATCTTAATTTTATAAAAATTACTAGCTACTTGATGTTAAGATCGTATGAGGAGAAGTAATAGTAAGGTTTTCAGTTAAATAGCCCGTGTTTATACGTTATGACTGAAAAAATTTTTGCAGTAGGTATTACAAGAAACTGAAGTCATGTAATATAATAATGATCATAGGCAAATATAAATTTTAATATATTCTTTTTCCGATCTGCTGAAAGTCCTTATATAACATTTATTTATTTTCAGGGTGATAATGGCGGACCCATGACCTTTTTCTATAATGCCACCGAAGAAGACATTTTGGTGAGATCGATTTTTACCCGTTGTTATACATAATCACCATTAGTACTACATTGTAACAATCGTCAAGTATTATGTACTATCTATACTAATATTATAAAGTTTGTGTGTTTTTTAAATTATAAGGGTAACCTCGGGATCTACTGAACCGATTAAAAAAATTCTTTCACCAATAGAAAGGCACATGATTGCTAAGTGTCATAGACTTTATAAAAAACCGAAAAGGATAAATTTTAACATTATGCCCATCGAAGTAGGCTCGGTTCAGCTAGTGCTACACAATTCAGTAACGGATTAATTGTTTAAAAACCATTATTTATCTATACTGTTTTTTTTAATTTCAAGCAACAGTTTTATTTGAATTCAATAATCAAACAGTTGTATCGATTTCAGATCGGAGTGGCAACGTTTATCGACGACAGCGGTTGCAACGACGAAGTGCCGTCTGTCTTCACGCGTGTTCAGAATTACCTCAATTGGATCAGTGGAGTCACAGGAATCCTACTCGTATAGATATCGTATTAAAGTGTTTAACTTGAATAAAAATATACATTTTTGTTTACCTACTTACAATTCGATGTTATGACTGAGAAATGTTTTTGAACAAAACTTTTTTAAATATAAAAACGAAATGTACTTATAAAAACGAACATGTCTTGTGCGAATAGTTCATTTTATACTATCATAATTAATTACTTTCATGTCATCATATATTTACAATAAGATATTATTATCTTTTTTTGTTACTGAAGATATAATAAATGAACATTTAATTTTGTCATTGTGACTTAATATTTTAAATATTTTTAATGATAACAAATTAAGTAGCTGTAATTTTGTAACACTTTTTACTGTGGATATCTAATGATCAATTATGATAAAATATTTTACGACGAATATTGGTGTTTTATTTTCCTGTCCATATAAACAACTATGAAAAGATGTCCGTACACTTTTTATAATGAGTGTTACTATAGTAATAAAATCTTTGTTTTGGAAAATACAATAACAATATGATAACAAGTATTAAGTATATGATACAAAAGTTATATTACAGATAGTATGTACTTAGCTACTTACAAGTAATTAATGAATTAATCAATCATATCCAAAGTCTAAATTACTAACACGCAACACAACGAAATATTATTATTGTTGTTTTCTCTTTCATGTGGGGATTTTTCCCCATTTTAAAAAACATTTGCCTATTTTGCAATGTAAAATACAAGATAGATGATAGATAGATGTAAAATACCAGAGTGACCATTTCTTTGGAACTTTGGTTTTGACCGCGTGTAATTATTATATTTTAAACCGCCTTAATGTAAATTTCGTATAGAAACGACTTTTGATGCGCCTTAAAAATACATTTCATACAAAGTATAATATGCATGCATTTATTTGATATAAGATAAGGAAATTTGAATCAAAAAATATATTTTAATTGCTTTTTAAGTCCTATTGTCTTTGTCCGTTTTTCTTTAGACTTTTGACGATGTGGAGAATCTGAAACTTCTAACAGATGCTCTTCATTAAAATGTATATGTAAAATAAAAGAACATAAGCTAAAAAAAATTACCTACTTGTAAAAGATATTATCTGACTTATTGATAATAAATATTTCATAATTTAAGGTGACTCAAAAAAGCTTAATAAATTGTATTTTTAAATATACGTTAGGGAGTATTGAAATATACACGTTTTACCGTTTACGTGACAGTCATATTTATCCCTTAACATAGAAATTGGACATTCAGTAGCGCCTACCTAATACTATAAGAATTGAATTAAATTAATTACCTCCACGGTTTCCCAAGACAAGTTAATGAATACTTACATTGATACCTAATTTTAATAATTAAATTAAATTATTTTTTTTTATGTATAATTGAAATAATGTAATTTAATATTAAGTAATAATGTTTTATGTAATTATGATTGTGTGGAGCTTGTTGCTTACCATTGTATTGGTTGTTTTCGCAATAAATGATATTATTATTATTACAAAAGGTCATGAATCATGACAGAGAAAGAGGTACCTCTTCATATTATTCAAGTGTATTATTATTATTTCTTCGATTTCTTTTTCCATAATTTCAGCGTGATGCTATGTAGCCTAAAGCCTTCCTCGATAAATTTTCTATTCAATAAAAGAATATTTTTTCAATTCTAACCAGAAGTTCCTGAGATTAGCGTTCAAACAAACAAACTAACCCTTCAGCTTTATATATTAATATAGATATGCTTGGTTTTAATATTGTAAAAATTGTTTTTTTTTGAATAATTCAAGAAATAAATAAATAAAAAGCGTTGGTATTTTCGAAGCTCTTTATTTGACCAGGTACACGTCCAGAGACAATTCAAGATGGCCGCGAGCCTTGTTGTTACAGTTTACTGTGCAATTCCATAGACATAACGATCTGTCAAATTTCCTTTTTTTAATAACTTTATCTGCAATCTGCAATTATTTTTAAATTTTCAAATTACAACAACGATTATCTTGTTTAGACTGATTTTTTGTTTTGAAAAAGTAACACAAAGGCCATTGCATTATTTTTTTAATGGATTTTTTTTTAGAAATTTGACAGACCGCAACCGACTACTAATAAGTGACTATTTGAGGTTGAAATTATTACACGTATTAGCATTTATTCCTTAATATTGATTACAGACAACGAGTGTTCTTCTAATAATTCAAGTGTGCGACATAAGCATTCCTAGATTTTTACAATCAATATTTTTAAAGTTTTAATATTACAACAGTACTTGCTAACGTTATTTTATCTATATTTTGCTTTGACACTATTTCGAATTCAATCTCAGTACTGTGTCAAAGCAAAATACAGTTTTCTATTATTATTAACAAAATTATGACTAAAAATCGTCGAGACTAGATATAAGCATTAAGTCCTAGCTAATGTATTAAAAGTTCGCTTTCCATGAAGACAATAGTTTTAATGTTTTAGGATATACTGGCCAAGATATCACCGGATTGTAATCTCCACGATTGTCGAAGAGTAATGAAGCGACATGTCAAACTGATATCTGTCAGATTGACATATGTCAATACTTTGTGACTTTCGTAGTTTTTCAATTTCTAGAGCATTGCTCTTGTAATTTGCACGCATCGAGCACTATTTAGTTCTCCGCATAATGCAAAATAATGCTATAATTGAAAACTAGGCTTGTGATTGACCAATCACAAGGTATTCACATTGATGCTCTGGAAGGGATTTACGAGAAATTATTATACGTATTCGAATAAAAAAATCGGGACAAAGATTAAATTGAGACCTCGAACGACGTAACTTTGTCATCATGGATCGCATTGTAAAGTAATAAGTCATAAGATGAATTCTTGACACCATTAAATTTTTAAACGAATATTATTTATAGCACATTTTTAAGCATTAAAGATATTCACCGACGCATTTTAAAACATACACAACGATATAACGCAAGTTTCAAGTAAGAAAATAAACAATGAAAATTTATATCTATGAAATTATAAATAGATATTTACAAACGACTTGGCGTCTTAAAATAATTACGAATGACAATTCCGTTATGTTAATATTTTATGTACAATAAAATCGATGAATGAGCCGACAAAAATTAATCGAAGCTTAAATAAATAATTAATGAATAATAACTAAAATACATTATTAAAATCTAAAAAGGAAGCATCAAAAAAATCTATCATGATATCACAGTTCATTTATGCAAAGTAAAATATGCTTGAAACGATTTTTAATTACGAATAATTAATTATGGCAATGTTACGCAAACAAACATGGCAATACAATAACAGACGCAGCCGAAGTGTTGCCATACATTCGAATCATTTATTTATAATTAACCTTAGTTCACTACGAAGTTAAAATAATTTTAAAATACATAAGACAATTTAATTAAAATTTAATTTCACGAGAAACAGATAATATTTTTAAACTGTAGGTGTTTCTTAAATTATCTTTATAAATAAATCTAATCTTTAACAGATTAAAAACATTGCATAGACATTAAATTCGCTTCACATTAAAATTATTTAAACGAAACAATGCAATACTCCTATTATTCTTAGATCGTAGAATATTGTTGAGATGATATTTGGAGATATTAAATTGATTGAAATTACCTACTTATGTCGGGCATAGAACCTTCAGAATGTAGTCTGTGAGCAGCGTGGGTACTGTCGGACTGTCTTCGTTGATCGCTTTGAGAACTGGAAAGAATTAAAAAGGTTATTAAAATTTATGCATAAGTCAAAATTACTTTTCACACACATAATTAGATTCCGTGTTTATAAATATACTTTAATTAGTTATTCTCGGTAATCGAGACTAAGACGAATCTAAATAAACCGTTCGCGTGGTCTTTCATATTAACCTCCGATTATTCCTTACAATCCTTTTTCCAGTTAAAATTTAGCCTTTCTCAGGCTTTGCACTATTCTTTTAATTTATTATCGGTTTAATGTTATGAGGATCATAATTTTAATCACTTACCTTTGATCTTACAGAGCTTAAGTACGGTTCAGAACAATTAACATCTGTAAAGACTATTCTATTGAATAGAATCTTGTTTGAATTTTAACTTATTATGACTATTTTGTTGCCTTCAATGCACCAGCCTGTATTTTCAATTATAGTAATCGTCAAAAAAGTTTAGCGATTGACGAGAATAGCTGCGCATCGGTAGAATCGCGCTCGTGGGTGCTCAAAGACAACACGACTGGGACAACCAATCAACGCTCGCGCACTCGACGATCACGCGCCCCGCGCGCCGCACCGCTACCTCGATACCTTATTTTTGACTTCTGCGCAGGTTTCGTTCACCGCTAAAGTTTATTGTCGGTGACTATACATATTATTTAAAAATAAAAAATATTGGATCGAAGTGAACTCACTTTTGATGAGCACCTGCAGCGCCTGGTTGTCGGGCGGCCCGTGCTCGTGGTGGAACGGGATCACCGTGGTCAGGTACTGGAACATTACGTACAATCATATAGAGCAAATTGCTATATAACAAACACTAAACAAAACCACGCAAACAATAGAACTATTTCTACGAGAACATTTACTGAATTTATTTTCACGAATGAAAAAATCGATTATAATAAAACAGTGGCCTCATAAAATAATAATGATAATAATAATTTATTAAAAATGTAGTATCACATTCTTCATCTCACCATGGAATTAAAAAAAAAACTGAAAACGAATTCTGAATTTAAATTCGAATACAGGTTAGCTGTCTGAATTCATTTCCACAGATTGATTTAAAATGTTCTAAATTTAAAAATACTCGTATATAAAATTCGAATGCATAAACGCTTCTCGAAAAATCTTTTTCGATTCTATTCGAATTTCAAATACATTACCACGTTCTGAAATGACATCACTTTTATATTTTAAAAAGCGCAAAGAAACGTTTAGAAATCGTTCAAAACACATTATGACGTTCTAAAATTCATTATTTATTTATTCAATTATTTTATTATGAGCATAACCACATTATAAATATCCATACAATGACGAAATTATATTTATTTATTTATTTAGAGATGAGATAGATAGATTTAATTTTATTTATTTAGTAGTTTAAAATTTAATGAGTCTGGTTTTAAATTGATCATAAGAGTCGTCGAAGATGTCAATTTGGGTGTTGCGAGTTTGGATAATATTGTACAGATCTAAAGTTGTTATTAATGGTGAATGACGACCTGACGTTCTTACCTTAGGTTCGGAAGTATTAGCGCTTATGGCTAGAGCCGGCGACCGTTGCGAGCTGGATCTCTTCCGTTCAATATGGTACTGCCGACGCTTGTTTTGTACAGCCAGCAACAGAGATATGAAAGTGTTCTTGAGTTCTTTCTCGTATTCCAGCTCGTCTCTATGAGCGAGCTCAGCTATGAGGGTTTCGGAGAACTCGCGAATCAGAACTTCTAGCTCCATGAATATCTCGTTAAGTTGTGCGAGGGATAGGTGACGTAGTTCTGGAAAGAAAAAATTATCGTATACATACTGTATAAAATTACTAACGGTTTGTTCGTAGTTACATGTTGTTATTTATATTATGTTCTTGTTATATTCTAGTATTCTCTTCTATAAGGTGTACTTAATCAACAATGCATTTAATACAATGTAAAAACGTTTTTTATGTCTGTCTTTTTGGAAAGTTTATGTTTGTGTTCATAAATTCGAGTAAAACCACAGGGCGAAGCTAGTTAATAATTAAATCATTAATAATTTAATGCATACATATCATTACAATTTATAAGATTATTTTAAATCAAATATTTTGGCTTTATCACGATCGTTCATAAAATATTTAATGGGTGTTACTCACGCCTATAAACTATTGCTGATTAAAGTTAATGAAACAATTAAAAGGGCGAATTTTATTAAAGTAACCTTGGTAAGGAATCAACAAAAATTAAATCAAGGTATGTATGTAGTACACACTATGTACTTATTATAAAGAAGATAAACATTGTTCTTATATATTTATTACATATCGTAATTCGTAATTTTTTTTCAGAAATTTTTATACGATAATTTTCATTGTTTTTATAAAAGCGTTAGAGAGTAAAGTAATCCTGACGATTTAATAATTTTATTAAAAGCGCCTGATTTTTGGATATAAGGTTAGTATAAATTATATGCATTATTCAAAAAATTTTGAAAAATTAGCAAATTAAATACAAATCTGAGACTTTAATTCCGAAGTCGGTGATTGAACTGTGACATCATTCTTTTACAAAAGAGCTGATATTACTAATGTATCATAATGCTTTCTTTTATCATACTTCTTGTATCTTTTTATTCTAAAATTTTTAAGTCGGTCACAAAAATTCTTTTTCAATTTATTTTCGGATCAAATCCATATTTGACATTTTAAAATGAAATGTAATGTTAAACAAAACCTATTTAGATAATGTAGATATTTTTTCAAAATAATATGCATTAACATAAATTCAACAACAATTCCGCTTACACATAGCCGCGGATACCTAGTAATACAAATACGAGTAAGATTCTTAGAAATGATAGTGTCAAGTTCACATTATACAGTACAACACATTACTTAGTAGTCTGAGCCGATTCGATTTAATGGTTCTCAATTGGACTTTTAACTATAATCTTACATTGTAATTTGCAACGTATATAGAACTAGCTGCACAACGTGACCGCGTTTTAACCGCGTAGTTCTCGTTCCCGGAACAAAACCAGGATGCAAATTATTCCATGTGATAATCCAGGGTATCACCTATCTACATACCAAATTTCAACTGAATCGGTCCAGCGGTTTTTGCGTGAAAGAATAACAATAGTATCAACGAAGAACCTTCAAATCAGCAGCCCTACTCTGAACGCATCGTGTCGTTGTCGAAACAACACAAGATTTTTTTTTATTTTTATAAAACGATATCGAAACGAGAATTCATGTTAGAGCTTCTGTACTATACTAGAGAATTATTATAATGATATGTATTTGTAATATTAGGACTTCTTGGACCAATTTTGAAAAATATTACACCTATAATAAGCCATGTCTGCGAGAGGCATAACTTATATACGGAATAGAAAAATATAGATTGAGAAAAAAAGATGTTTCTTTAGACTTATAGTACTATTTAAGATTTGTTGTAAGTTTTTTTTTTATATAATAGGGGGCAAACGAACTGGCGCGTCACCTGATGGAAAGTGATCAGCGCCGCCCATGAGCACTCGTGATGTCACGAGTGTGTTGCCGGCCTCTTAAGGATAGGTACTAGACATGTGCGGTTTCGGCTATTTCCAGTAGCGGCTATCTAACCGATATTTGGTTTTGATATCGGTATTGAAAACCGTTTTTTAATATCGGTATCAGCGCCCGCTGCTTGCTAACTATAGTAACTATTTTATCGCGCAACGTCGGAATAGCTGAATAGCTAGATCGCTGCTGCATTGATGACATCTAACCAAATTATTGCCGCGTTTACAATCAGTTAACGCAAAAACTCAAAAATTATTTTGATGTTTACATACGCAACTGAATACTAACTTAAAACAATTAAAAGACCTCTTCCCCTCTGGACGTTAAGTGAATTAGACGTGTTTTTGATAAGCTGTGTGTTTTAAAAACAAATTAAAATAAAATATTCAACCAAAATAAAAGTCTTGAATAATAGGAGTCCATAAGTTACTAAGCAGTGCGTCTAAAACTCTTATACATCGGACCTGTGCTCCTGGTACTTCGGTCGCAACATATTGCAACGAAACCGGAATCATAACAAGTAAGATTTAAGAAACAAATTGCAAAAGCGTATCCAAACCTGTGATCACAACCAACCAGTATACAGTGACACCTGATTAGTTGATCATACGCCAATTGTATTGCGCAATTTGTAGAAACTACAAAAAGAACTTTATTCACACCGGAACTATGCATAAAACACCTAATCTAGGAAGCGCACGCGCAGGGCCGCCGGACGCAGCGACGTCAGAACGCGAAACCGGTTTCGTTAACCAGCGAAACAAACCGCGACGCGAAGCTCGGAAAGAATCGGACGATTTTATCGTGTTTAAAAATGAAATAAAGGAATGGCTGCGTACTTTTTTACAAGAACAAAATGAAAAAATGGATTTATTTTACAGCAAAGATAATAGTCGCCTTGATTCTATGGAAAAAACTATAAACGGAATGTCTGACAAAATTAATTTAATTAGTACAACGAGCCAAGACATCGAGAAATCCGTAAAGTTTGTATCCGAAAAAATACATGAAACGCAAGAAAAGATAGACAAGTTACAGGCCGAATGGAAGAGTACCAAAT
>JADANM010005719.1:7968960-7987590 GCA_026213755.1 Eurema hecabe
CAAAATGATCTGTACAGTTATATTTTCTTAAACAAAAGATTTGAACAAAAAAGCTTGTTAAATATAATGACACAGTCACTATATTTAACCATATATATATCTGGTTTCGTTAAAGAAATCGTGTAATAGTCCACCTACGTTTTAAGAGTCATCATACCAAATATGTTTGAGCTTATGTTTTATGATATAGTAAATCGGTCACTACTATTAATATTTATAGAAATAAATAGTTAAAAGAATAAAATAAAAATAATTAAATAAACTTGAAGTACGAAGATGGTTTAAAGCTGAGCAAAAATAGGGATACAGATAGGTACAGCGTTAACAAAGGCGCCAATTACTACCATATAAACCTAGTAGTAACCATATAAACTATACAAGATCCAGACGGCTCCAGCATTTAACGGACATTTATCTCCTTAGAAACGAGTTTTATACATGGGATTTATGAAGGTTAGACGGTAGAAAGTATCGCCTCCCGTTATCGGTTCGAGGAATCCTGACGAGACAGGATTTTGACCGGCCCGATAAATGGACATTTTGTTAGGGCTGTCAAACGGTGACTTTTATATTGGTAGATATTTGACGTAATACCGCCAGATCGTAATCGGAAATCCGGTTTTAGGCAATTTGTCTGTCTAGAAGTCTTATTGTTTAAGTGTCTATTGATCTTATCTAACTTTTTTATAATTTTGTAGTTGATAAAATATGTTTTATAAACTATCCATTTATATATTTATATATTTTTAATGCGACCAAATAAAACTACAATTCATTCTAAAGGCCATTCTAAAGATTTAATTAATGTAAATCAAGGATAAAACAGGTTCATTAAAACACTAAAAATAAAACTAAACAATGGCAGCCCTAAAGCACGTAAAGCCGAGCGGCTGAGACAAAAGGCACTTCTTGCTGTAAAAAATAACACTAACAAGTCTTGTAGCTGATGTCAGTGTTTTAAAAGTTTAGTTTTTGTATAAATGTGTGATTGGTGTAATACTATGATACTTGCTGAATCTATCCTGTAGTATCATTTATGTATGTTATTGACTAATACTCGGTGCAGTGATAACTGGTAACGCAACTGTCTTCCGCCAAGGGTTTTGGGTTCGATCTCCACACTGGGATTTTGATCGTTAATACCCCCATAACTCATGGTTCTTTTACCGACGCTTATGTGCCTTAAAACAAGATACATTGACTATACTCTATAGTCGTCGTCGTCGTCTCTTAAAATTGACCATATTATTAAAAATACGTATCAGAAAATTAACCTACAATTAACATTGATACTTTAAAATCAGAACTTAATCGAAAATATTAATAAATAATAAATCACAGTTACTGTCTGTTTAATGCATAATTGTAATAAGTTATCAGTGAACGATAAGGATTGCAGGTCAAACTGTATTTGCTCAGTGACAAGTTAATATGAGTATATTAAAATGCTTTAATAACGTGTTATTTTGTACTTTGTAGTACTACGTAATAGCTGGTCAGTGACTTATGATTATTTACGATGACAAAACAGTTTTCTGACATAGAATATTAATAACGGTATCAAATATAAGTAAGCAGAGTTTTATTTCGCCAGGCTTGGAAATGGACCTTAGTCAAAGAAATAGCGAAGGTGTCACTTATCATCAATTTGACCTTAGCCACAACATAAAATCATGTTCTTGTCAGTTAATACTCCGTAAACCTAAAGCCTTTGTTTTATTCAGTTTAATACAGCAAAGACATTTTTTCCTGGACTGATCACGCATGTCGTCAATCCCGGGTGAAGAAAATAGATTATGTCACCGACTAGAACCCCACGGTATTCTTGCAGACTCTTCTGCAACACACAACAGTAATATAACAACTGTTTTATTTATTTTTATTTAAAAAAAAGTATAATTCGCGTCGCGAATCTTTAGCGCTGAACGAAACCTGCGCAGAAGTCAAAAATAAGGTATCGAGGTAGTCGGGTGCGCGAGCGTTGATTGATTGTCCCAGTCGTGTTGTCTTTCTCGCACCAATATGTCAATTACGAGCGCGATTCTACCGATGCGCAGCTATTCTCGTCCAGCGCTAAACATTAATGACGCGACCTATACAATGTAATAAATTACATTTGTTTTTATAATTTAAGGTCCTCGCCAAACCTTAGTTTAACTGCGAAAGTTTTAGAAGGAGGATACTTTAATAAACACACATATTAACATTTATAACATGTACATTTAAATAGGAAGCATAGTTCAAGCATTCCAACGCATCATCTGTTAATGTTATCACAATTAAATTATTTCATTTGTAGGCGTTTTGACCTTGTGTGGGTGTGACTGCGTATTAGTATAAATGTAGCCGATCACGCATATTAAACTAATTAGATAAACATATTAGGTTTCTGAATTTATTAGCTTTGAAATATATTCGTTATGATGCAAAAACCATTGGAATATTATTGCTTATAGCTCGCAGGAAAGTGGTTTTATGTAATGGTAGTTCTTGTACGATAATTAATATCGTATCTATATATACATATAATAATAAGCTTCACTTAACATTTAGTCTTTAATTCATGTCAATCGGTGATAAATAAAAAAGTCATGGCAATTTAAAGAATCACGTTGAACTCGCTGAACGTTTGTTGGCGCGGGTTAGGCATTTTCAAACATGCTGCCCAAAGTCACTTTTCTACGCGGGCGAAGTCGCTGGCACAGCTAGTCTTTAATAAAGAGTAACTGTAAGAGATTTTTCCAGTTCTTGTCTGTAGAGACTGCCTTTCAAACATCGGTAAATTATTGTTTGAAGCTAGATTTGTCTAGACGTGTGGTTGTAACAATAATGTCGTGTGTGTGTGTGTGTGTGTTTGTGTGTGTATGCATAAGATATAACGTGTGTCTATTTTTTGGGCATATGCGCGAGTACCCATAAATCGTAAAGCACATTTCTGCATGATTACACAATTCGTTAATTTTATTCCCTATGTTATTATTACCTATCAAATACAACCTTCAACTTTTTTAGAATAAATTAAAATGATACTTTACTTACTTAAAAACTACGTCACTTTGGGTTTTACAAGTAAATGCAAGTAGTCCATAGTTTTGTCCGTCGCAACTTAACTAGCCCGTTAACAAGTTAACCCATTGGTTAGTAGGCGGCAGAACACACAAAGTACAAGGTGAGGACGTATGCTAATGCATTCTTGTTTGTCGGTTTGTTTAGTTAACCCACTAAAAGTGCTGAGCCGACATTGAAAATATTTGTTTAGGGTAATTTTTAACTTTATTCTATTTTTTGTCAACTCCCTATGATATCAGTTTTAATTACTGTAAGTATGGAGGAAATTCTCGATCTCAATCGCGCTATCAAAGTTTTTTCAAACGAAGATGTACATACAACTATCTATATGATAAGTAATAAGTTATATTAAGTTAAATCCTCAACAAGCAGTGTCTAAAAAGTAGTCGAACGTTTTGTCTATCGTAACTTCACATAGTAACTTAGTGGGCGGTTAAGTTGTAACTTACGAAGCGAGGACGTATGCTAATGTCAACTTGACATGGATGACATATGCCCTGACCAGATTTATTGACTTTTACTTTCAAAGTGAGATAAGACTTTGTAGTCAGACAAATAATAATAATAATATTTCAGGACGTTTTTCACAGCGCCATTTATTTCTAAGCTAAGCAGAAGCTTGTGCTATGGCAACTAAATAACGGAATAAATTACATATGATATATACTTTTCCTTTGAAAATACATACATACAATACATAGCAACAGCCAGGCCCCAAAAAACTACAAATGCAAATAACAAATAGTCCAGTGTGGGGATCGAATCCACGACCCTTCGCCCAGAAAGCAGTTGTGCTACCACTGCGCTAAGCGTTTAAAAAACCTTGTACATCACTTCGAAACCAAATGTAATAATAATTAAAGCAATAAAAATAAGAGCCTATTATTTTTTTCATTTAACCTTTCTCGAAAATATCTGTGATAAAAAATAAGTTTACTGAACCTCTTATAACGAAATTATTATCAATAATTAAATTAATCTCTCAAATTCTTCGTCGTTCATCCAATTACAGTAATCATAGCAAGATAAGAAAAAAACATAAGACTTGTATCATTAATCAATGCGTGTGGCTTCTAAATATAGTACCGTCAGCAAAAGAGGCTATACAATGTATAATTTACATTTCTTTTGGAGTCTAGGTGTTCCTATGAATTGTTTTTACAAAAAAAAAATATGTTTATGTTATTTATCAGATGTTATTTATTTACCTATAGTTGCTAAGACACAAGCTTTACTTAGTGTGGAACTAGATGGCGCTGTTTTAAAATAAGCGTCCTGAAGTCGTATATACATAGTAAGTAATTAAATAAATAAAAAAATCACGTAGTAGTCCATGTCCCGATTTTACATGACGTCACGTTCGATAATTATCAACACATTTAGTGATGGTAAAGAATAAGAATATTTTTTTAAACGCATGAAAAGCGAGACACTTACTCAAACCTTTTTTAAAAAGTGTTAATAATATATAAAAGTGACCTTAACAGAATGTTGTTTTCATAAAATTAATATCGCTTATTCTGCTGACGGTACCTATATAGTTCGTTCGCTTCCTACCTATAAATTATATTATAACATAAACTATAGGTGAAAGAAGACACCTAATAAAAACAAAATCTCCAAAATAACCTGTTAGTAATAACTATTCCCGTCCCTGACTTTACACTTGGCTGTTAGAGTTTGGAACTTTTTATGTAGGAAGTGGGTTACCCCGGCTACCTGATATTTGTATGCACCTGTTTTTAAACTATTTTTAAATGGAACAGTCATTGTAGTGTCTGTGTTGTATTGTTACAAAATGCGAGGCAAAATTCGAAACGTGGTTTACGTATTCCCACAGAATAGATTAAAGAGTAGAATACAAATACAATAAACTGTCTTATGTAATTTTTAACTATTGGACGCATTTTAATTTATTGAAACGCATAAAAAAGATCAAAAGACCGATATCTGCACCATTTACTTTTAATTTATAAAAAAGAATTTACATCTACTTTAAAAACTTTTTAATAATATTATTTTCCTTTGCCTCGTGTCCAGAAAACATTTGCAAAATGATAAAAAAGCGACTTATCTAACATTCTAATTCTGTAACTCTCCCGCCGTTTAAATACTTATGAATTCCGTGCGGTGACATTTTTCTTTGCGGAGACAGAAATATGAATGGGTATTGTATTAATACATATTTAGATAAAACGCGTGTTATACTTAACACGTTTATATATTTTTTTAAATCTAATACTTTATGGGATGATTTAAACAATCCATACTAATATTATAAATGTGAAAGTAACTCTGTCTGTCTGTCCTTCCATCACGCTTGAACTACTGAACCGATTAGAACGAACTTTGGTACACAAATGGTCTAGAGCCTGAGAAAGAACATAGGCTACTTTTTAACTGAAAAAGGGTTAAAAGGAGGGAATGGGGTGGGTCAAAGTTTATATGAAAGTCCACGCGGACGGAGTCGCGGGAAACAGCTAGTAAATAATGTAAATAAGAAAGTAGTTGAATAAGATTTATTCAAAGACATATATTTCCCGTTAGCAAGTAATAGTATGTTGTTTCGCTGTCACTACGGCAACATTGATCGATATCACGGTGGCGTCGTTTCGTATGAAAATTTCGCTGAAATATTTAAATTTATACGTCCTTTGCTAGCGTTGAAATTTAATTGCTGTCTGTATTTTAATAAGGCAGAACTGCGCATAGTGTATTTTTTAATTAAGAAGAAAATGTTGGGTTCATGTGGGATTTTTCTTATCTATATCTTTCTTCTATCTATCTATACATATATAAAAACGTAACGAGTCGCTGTCAATACATGGAAGATATATGAGAAAAAATATTATAGGAGACCTTTATTAACGCAATAGAACCCAATACAATGATTTTTGGAATTTTTGTCTATTTGTTTGTGCACGCTAATCTCAGAAACGGCTTATCATATCTAGATGGAGTTTTCAATGATATATTTTGGTAAGCTTCACTTAACATTTAGTGTTTAAATCATGTCAATCGGTTGATAAATAAAAATGTTATGGCAATTTAAAAAATCACGTTGAACTTGCTGAACGTTTGTTGGCGCGGGTAAGGCATTTTCAAAAATGCTGCCTAGTCAGTCGCGGGCACAGCTAGTTAAATATAAAGTTAGATTATACGGTTACGTTATATATGTAGCCTGGCGGGTTTTAGTCGGTCTCGGTAAGAAGCTGACATAACCTATTCGATAATAACTTAAACTTACTTTTGTTAATTCTATCTTTTGAAAATAAATGGCAAATTACACTCAAAATCTTTCACGATTCTAAAATCAGTCCTTACTATAATTTTTTCAAATATTTCTAACTCTTTCAGGCAGGTACTTTATAACATTGATTACCTTATAGGATACTTATCATTTCAGTACAACGGGTATGAAAACTATGAGTAAACCCGGGGGGCAGGGCTAGGGGGGATTAAATAAGCAATTTGTCCGCAGTACTACAGAGGGCTGTCGCCTGTCGTATGCAGTTGACCTGATTGTACCAGCAAGTGGGGCGAATGACGTTGTGTATTGACGATCGGCTTCTACAAGGCAATTTGTACTCAATATTTTCGATAAACGAATTACATAATAATAATAATAATAAAGCCTTTTTATTTTTCCTCATCTCTTAAGATTATGATACATTTAATAAATTGTTAGTGTAGTGTTAGTATACAAAGTTCATTATAATCTAGTTATTAGTATTGTTAGTTCTTACTTCCGAGATAAGGATCCCTTTACGGGTAAAGGCCTCCTCCATCTTCTTCCAGCGTTCTCTATTTGCCGCTACAGTCGTCCAGTTTTTTCCAGCGATTTGTATAATATCATCAGACCACCGGCTAAGCGGTCTACCAACACTCCTTTTGCCTATAGGTCCTTGCCATTTGGTTGTGCGTGTGGTCCACCTATTGTCCTTGCTTCGTGCAATGTGACCCGCCCATTTCCACTTTAGTCTGAGGGCTTGGGTAAGACCATCTGTAAATTTAGTTTTCTCTCTAATCAGGTCACTTCGTACTCTGTTTATCTTTCTTATTTTTAGAGTGCTTCTCTCCATTGCTCGTTGAGTTGTTCTGATCTTTTGCTTGACTTTATTTGTTAATGTCCAGGTTTGGCATCCGTACAATAGACAAGGTAAGAGGCATGTTTCGAACACTATTTTTTTCAGACTAAGGCTGAAATTTCCTTTCATTATCTCCTTTAGTGACCAGTACTTTTTCCATGTTGTTACTATTCTTCGTTCAATTTCCTCCTCATTACTTGTTTTAGAAAATGATACCTGTTTACCTAAGTAGATGTAGTTGTCGACATATTCAATATAGTCCTTAGATACTTGAATGGGTGTTTTATAGCTGTTTGTCATTATCTTAGTTTTGTTTGCGTTCATTTGTAAGCCTATTTTTAAACGAATTACATATGTTTGCCTAAATATTGTTTCGTATAATTAAATAATTAGCCAATAGATAGTCATTTTAAAATTGACTTTTCTAACATACATAACATACAGAGTGTGGCTTAGAACAAAATTTTAATATACAAGCACACCCATTTATTTATTCTTTGTTACAATATAGATATTACAATATAAAACAATCTTGAACTATTGGAAATTTTGTAACTGGCAGCCTCATCACTTTAAAGTGATATCTACCAGGCAACCAAACAAATGTGAAATCGTACAATAACAATATTGATTAGCAATACATAATAATATACATACATAATAGCATGATATTACGATAGTATGTACTGTGTACCAGAGATTAATTTTATTCGTCGTAAAACATAGCAATACATATTTGTCTTTAATGTCTCAGTTTTGAACCTTATATTTATCATTTCGAAGTTTTAAAACCATAAAATTTGCATAGTTATCTTCTAGTACAAAATGAACAATTTTAAAAATCGTCTTTTCTTCACTACATTTACTTAAAGAAAACAAGCATTTTATTAAACAGAAACTATAGCAAGGGATACGTTCTATTTGTCGTGTATTATGTAGTGGTAAAAAACTAGTCCCTATGTATATTTGCTCTTGCAATACCGACCTTTTTCGGCTGCGTATTTGGTTAATAGAATGGAATGCTTCGTTCAAATAAACTGTTTAGTTTGTGTATGAAATTCTTCTAGATTTTTCTTATACAGAAGATGTAACAGATGTATAGTATTTTTTGATCATATTTATTAGGAAAATATCAAGAAAGTTTCAAGTAATTTTCTTTGAGTTTTAACTTGAAAACATGCCTTCATCAACCAAAAATGTGTACAAAATATACATTTTTGGTCTATGAAGTTTACGTTGTTAATTTTGAGAAACCATTTTATGGCTTTAAAAGAATATAAATATGTTGTTTTAAGTAAACTAAACAAAAGCTATTCCAAGCTCAAGTTACGTGATTTTCTCTTTTATTAGTCGCATTATGTTTTTATGTTACGACACATAAGTTAAAATCTCTATACTTATCTGATTCAACTTAGCTTTATAATAATTAAGCAAATAAAATACGACTTTGGTTATATTTTATTTAAAATTATTTTGTTTTTAATTTAATACAAACAAAACATATAACATTTAATATATTCCTACAAATAAACAGCTATTGGTTATTGGTATTAGCTTTTTACTAAGGTTTAAAAATCTATTTTTAGTTATATTTTCAACTTACCTCTTAATAGTTTAAACCAAGCCATCTACTTAATAAAGGCATAAAGAGTCTCGTTAAAGCAACTAAATAAAATGTTAAGCCTTATTATTTAAACTATAAATTTAATATGAACTACCTGAATTTAAATACGATAAAGAGTAATTAGCTTCTTGCGTTCCGTGTCATTAGATAAAATTTATCAAAGGAAATAAAAGTGGAACAAACGAAACGAATGCTATCGGCATAGCGAAGGGCGCTGACCTCGGCTTATAGTTTGCAAATTATGTAGTGAGAAAAAACGCGCCTCGTGGGAAGATGTAACGGAGACTGTTTTGTATTTACCAGAGCGTAATAAACTAATTTCGTACGTAAGCATATTTGCTTCGCGAGTGTTTAAAAATAGATATCAAACAAAAGCCAGAAAGTTTAAAAACCTAACTGGATTGACGAATGACGTTTTAAAACTCCGATTGTTTTTCGAAATTTGAATTTGTTTCTTTTTCTATAGTCTGTATTATCTATGATTTTGTAAAAACCCAAATATATGTATATTGATGAGACTATTGTTCTTTTTATACTATGTATACTTTTTTACTTTACGAATAACAATACAAAATATTTCCAGTCTAATTAACACAAAATTTTTTCCTGTTGTTAAAATTTAAACTCGATTATATTATTTTGATCCTTAGAATCTTTTGAGTCGAAAACTACGTGAGAAAAACCTGCGAGTCACAGCTTATATAAATCTTTATGATTACAAAGTTCAAAATATAACATTTCAAGAACGACTTTCTCTAACATAATGCATGATTGATAAGTCAAAGACGAGAGACAGCTGTTTATTTATTCGTTATGAAAATACTATGGTTTAATAAGTCATTCGTCATATTATAATCGTTTGCAATAAACTGCTTATGTAATTTTCCATAACAAGCTCCACGACTTTATATTATTGTAATTTATAAAACTTAAGTTTGTTCGTTGAGACGTGCTAATCTATAGATCGAGACGGATTTTAAGCACTTTTGCTTATTTATATTTTTTAACAGTCAGGTACGCTGGCATAATTTCGAAGCGAGACTGAAAACTTATTAAGTCTTTTATCAATAAAGTAAATCAAAAGGGTATTTTCGTAAGTATTCATAACGACCTGGCCCGAAGCGACTTTCTTAAGACTGTACCAAACCTTTTAAATTAAGATATTTATGCATATTTAAAACCTCAGGGCATGGCTGTAGGTGAGTTATATCGGATCCTCATTTTAAACCCCGATTGTTCGTCATGGCACGGATGTTTAGCGCTGGACTGTAATCGCGCTCGTAATTAACGTATTGGTGCGAGAAAGACAACACGACTGGGGAACCAATCAACGCTCGCGCACCCGACGATCACGCGCCCCGCGCTCCGCGCCATCCCCTCGATATCTTATTTTTGACTTCTGCGCGGGTTTCATTCAGTGCTAAAGATTCGTGCCGCTACTTATATCTTTGCATACCTACTCTTACTACGGTTCTGCTGTAATCGAACTCTACACTTAGCAACACATTTGGAGATTCATTTCGATATTGTTTCTACTAATAACTATGAAAGGCTACACTTGACTTTGAACTATATTACATATAAATATCATAATATGAATAATATTAATAGATATAAGACAGTAAATGACAATTGACAAGATTAGGTTCAAGCTTAGACGCATTGGGCTTCCTCGGGACACGTGAGCGAAGAATTATATAGAACCTTCGTACACAATATGATTTATATTTGTAGTATTACATATAGTTGTGGTAACAATCGTCCGTTCTTGTCTATAGTATATTTTTACTAGCCATGCCCCGCGATTTTACCCGCAGTTCCCGTTCCCGGGGCAATACCGGGATATAAAGTATCCTATGTGTTAATCCAGGGTATCACCCATCTATATACCAAATTTCAACTAAATCGGTCCATCCGTTTTTGCGTGAGAGAATAACAAACATACATACATTCTCACAGACTGTCACATTTCTAATATTAGTATGATGTCTAAATTTATTCGATATTCTTAAGCTGTACCTAATACTTTTCTTAGGAACTAATTGCTATTCTAGTCTTCAATTGTTTAGTGTGTTTTCGACTGGCTATTCTCATATTAACTATATCATTGACTCCTTATCATCGTTATAAATGTTCAGATTTGTGAAAACTTATAAGTCTTTAACGAAAAAAAATGATATTTTTTATCCCGGTGCTACCAATACGGATAACATTACACGGAGAAGCTAATATGAGCAGATACTGATTCTAGAAGTTTCGAGAAGCTAACTGGAAGATCAAGACTCGACAAGCAAAGCAAAAACTTATTTGTATAATAATTGCCTCTCATAATCACTAGTTTAGATGAGACCCCGACCATTATATGAGATTGGAATCACGACAATCTACAATTTTATTTCGCCACTATAACTATGTATGCTTACATATAAACTAGTATTAAAACTAAGTCTTAAAGACCTTCATCATCGACAGTGACATAGGGCTGATGATATTCTTTTGGCAGTAGGGCGAGATTGGCTTTCTCTCGCCAGAAATAAAGAAGAATGGAGGAAGAAAGGGGAAGCCTTCACCCACTTCGTCATAGGATTATATAGTATATACATACTAGCTGACCGCAGGGGTCAGCTAATTTGTTGGGCATAACATTAAAAATCCTTTTTTATTTTTGTAACTTTATTATATAACCTATGACCCTCAGCAACAATGTGGTTTTCTATTGTTGAAAGAATTCTTAAAATCGGTTCAGTAGATCCCGACATTACCCCTTACAATTTAACAAACACACAAACTTTTTATAATATTAGTATAGATTAAGACTAACTTAAATGTTTTTTAACTAACAATACTACTCCACATTTGCAATGTTAATGTAATGAAGTGAAATAAAAAGGCTTTTATTATTATGATTATTAATTCTTTAAGTAACGATTAACCAATCGGTAGTTTAACCACGTGTTATAATGTTGTTAAACAGCCCGTTACAAAACTCTCTTGATATTACAAACACGAGTTACTTACTAGGTAATTTCACCTAAGCGATTCTAGTATCAATGGTTTCTGCAAATGTAATCGCTGACTTTCTCCACATTAAGCTTATGTAACGTGCATTAGGGATTAAAAAACGGATATTAAAAGTGAGAAAGAAACACGTTTCTATGTTATGTTTAAGGTTGGATTTTGTTTGGTGATTTGGTTGTATTTTTCTTAATTACCTATAAATTTTCCTAACGTATGCTTCTATAAGATTCAAAAAAAGGTATATTGTAATGATTGGTTACGTACTAATAGATTTAAACTTAGGTTAAATAAAGATTTAAGAGTAGTTTACCGATAAATTTTATGCATACCAAGACGAGATTACGTTATGATAAAATAATCCAACTCCTTTAAGGAGATAGAGTAAAAACAATCTAAATCTTTTTTAATACAAATTTCTTGGTTGATTAAAAGATTTAGCTTATATAGCTATAGCCTTTAGACTGCCATTTGCATTTCTAGAATCTGAATTTACATTGTAGGTATTTCTCTTTGATTTTTATATATCATCTGCATTTTTCGTATAATAAAAACTAAGGTAAGATTTATATGATAGAGGAATATAAAATAAAGATTTACATTAGCTTTTATTTTTATAGCTTCATACACTACCCAACTAATACACATACAAGTGTAAATAATAATAATAATATATACTAAAAAAGTATGCAACAGCATCGAATAATTTTAATGAGTGTATTGCATAGTTTTTGACCAAAATCGTTCAGGATCGCCCGTCTGCGCCCGCGCTGGTCAAACCGGTCCGAAGAAGCAGGCTTTCTTTAAGCTCGCTTGAACTTACAACGTGTAAATTACATCACTTTATAAGCCAAGGATTTCGTGTTTCAAGCTATAAAGTTATAAGAATTTATTTTTTATTTTGTAATCTTTCTATTCTTCCAGTTTTTCTGTACAAAATGTATATGAAAGATTCTAAAAGAAATCACTTTTTAGTGTCAAGGCCGACTATTAAAATTCTTAAACTCTGTACATTTAGTCACCAAAATAAATATTATTATGTTAACGTAAAAAGAGTTAATAAGAAATAATCAGTCCTAACTCCTAGTTAAACTCATTAAAAACTAATATTGAAAAGTGAAAGATTTCACAAAGCAAAAGCGACAAGATATTCGCGACAGATTCGCATGGAGATTGTATCTAGTTATGTTTAGTATTATGTCTGTATAACACGAGAATTTGATCCCATGCTGCGAACGATTACAGCGACCACAATACCGTAATAATATTTTTAATTACATCTTACGATGCTTATGTAAGATACGTGAGATCGACGTCATTCATCTTTGATTTAAATACATTGATAAAGTGTAAATTGCTATTAGATAGATATTTAAATGAAGCATTGACATGCTTTTGGATATTATGCAGTATGCTTATATTGATCGTTTCCATTTTATTGTATACATATTGCAATGCTTTGTATCAGACGTATTTAAACACCTAATTTGTTCCAGAAATTTGATATGTAAATAAATTATTAATATTTTTTTTATATTAAATTAAACGTTCTTTGATTCTTTGATCGACTGAAGTTTGCTATTCTTATGATCGATGTCTCGAAACCGGTAGTAAATTTTTTAATTAAAATAAACAGAAGAAAAGTTTTCGATCTAATGAAGCGTTTTATTTCATTGTTTTAATTAGAATGCAGTTCTGTCATCGTGTAACAATACAAAGTGTAACTCTTAACTTCAGATACTTTAATTACGTTAAGTCCAATTAAAATCACAAATATCAAAACTTTAGATGTAAATTTATTCCCGTCCATATTGCTCAACATAACATTAATTTGCTGTCAGCGGCGGACGCCGGGCAAGGAAATTCCAAGACTATTTTAGAAGACGATTAGCAATGTTACTTTCAGAACGTCTAGAATATATTTACAGACTATCGCTACATGAAAGATTAAACCGACCATATTTGAAAGGCCTTAAAAGTGCAGTTTTAAAGGCGATGCGATGCTTTTCAAAATGGCAGTTTACATTGAGACGTATAATGCGTGACCAGTCTTAAGTCCTAAAGATGAGTAGCCGAGCTATAGTCGGGTGAATTCTTTACAACGTCGGAAGACTGTAAATCATTTCTCGACGTTTTTGTGTTGGGCATGCGTATTAGGGTGGCGGTGGGAGGGACTATTGAAGCCGGATGAAAGGGCGACGGTGCTCGTCCTTGAAGCGTTTACTTTGGCAAGGTTACGTGTCTCAAAAAATCTTGAAAGACTTCAGGAATATACCATCTTAAACGATACGTTACTACTTACTCTTATGTCAGTCATACAATAGAATTATTAAGTTCAAGTTCAAGTAATTATTAAGTTTCAAGTTTCAAATGCTGAATTGTTTAAGTTACCTTAAATTGCATTATAAATCTAAATTTGATGTTCATCAGCTAAGTGAAAATATCAAATCATGTTAATACAATATCGCGAGTAACTTTATTATTATTATTTCAAAATAGTTTTGCGTTTTAACAGTTTAGCCAATGGAGCAGGCGCGTTAATGAATTACTCATTCATGACTGGGAATGTTTAGTCATACATGGAGTCATGCAAACAATCCAGATGGGATGACGTGAATATCGCGAATAAACGCGCTTGAACGTAATAAGCTGGGAATGCTGAAATAATCAACATCAATAGGCGAAATGTTCAGGAGAAAAAACTAAAAATCCATCGTTTAAAAAAGTCTTGAAAGGCATCCAGAAAGTTCCTTCCTGCGAATTTCGTAATTAAACTTCCGACCAAATTTTCAATTAATACTGAGAGTTATTCCAAAGTATTCCATCTACTTATACAGGATAAATTCCGAGATATAGGTACTATATAAGTACTCGAATAGCTTACGTAAGTTCTGGTCTAGTGGCATAACGGGGTAAGACCGGTAGTGTGCGGCATCAACCTATAATAAGCAAAAACGTCCAAGTGTCGAAGATCGCTTCATCGTAGCCATCAATCTAACGACCGTGTTCAATCAGATAGTGCCGCTTTAATCTTGTAAATATAACTGTATGTAACTCTTCCACTGTTTATGCTCTAGTTTCCCTGAAAATTATTCTCAAAACCGTCGAATAATCATCGACTTTTACTTTTTGGTGGTCCAAGAATTGCATAAGAATTGGAATATTAGGACAAACAGGTTTTAAAACTCAAGCTGTTCAAAATCAGCGGACTTTCTTGTGTAACGCAAAACCTGTCTGTTCGAATTTAAATACGCATACATTTAAATGACGGCTTATTTTAATCAGCAGCATATGAAAACGAAAATCGATTTCAATATTAAAAGAAACCCAACATGACACAACATTCTCTCTCGTACAGACAAAGTAAAGAGATGATAATAATATGAAAATGTAACAAGATAGGGAAACAATTTACACAAACAAGAGCGCTTACTAGAAACTTCTCTGACCGCTGTGACGTGCGCAGGAGTATCATTTACAAGTTCAACCCACCTCAGCCCACCAATCTATTTTAGATTGACGGAAGGTCAACAGAGACTGCGCACGCATGTTTCAAAATTACATGTGAACGGAATTATGGCTCCGCCAGCTACCGGGGTTGGGGCAAACCGATTAGAAAAAGCGTGGAGAATGATATATGGCCCCATTAAGTGATAACTGTCGGGTGTCGGTACTGGATAAACAAACCATCAATTAGGGAATATTTACAGACGTAATTACGGAGTAATTCGTCGGAAATGGCGATTTTTAGAACAATCGTAACCACGTTTAGACGATGTATGCTAAACATATTTGTTTTTCCAAGTGTTTTAATTTAAAACAAGATACAACGTTACATTAAAATTTTCAACAAGTTACTTTAAACACTATATGTTCAGAACTAGATAGACTAACAACACTGGATAGACTATTCATAAAACTGTTTTAATACTAAGATGAGTCTTAACATTAGTCACTTTAGTTAGGAGTAATAAAAGTATCTACTTAGCGGTTATATGGGTCATAACCATTTATTATGATTAAAAACTGACAAACGTCACATCAATCCGTTCACAACATACTAACCGTTCAAAGCAATTGCACTGATTCTCCAATCTTGCATTTAGCTTCGTCATATTCAATGTGAAATCTATTGTCCCGATTTAGTTGTATTACTACTTGTGTCTATTGCCTCTTTTCTGGGTAGCAGTGAATTTATTATTGAGAACGTAATATGCAGTAAAAGCGCTGTGCTGGTTTACTCGTGTTGATTTCTTTTCTATAGCTATATGGGGATAAAAAGTATTTAAGTCCAGGTTATATGATGATCTGCCAAATTCAATAAAATATTTTGAGTAGTTTTTTCGCGAAAGACTAACAAACATGCTTATAAACTTTGGCGCATTATTGTGATAACTTTTTTAAGCGGTTCTAAGATCAAGATAGGCAAGTCTAATAGAAAAGACAATTCCGTTATATAGCTAGAATTATGAATTTAAGACATTTTTGCTCAGAATCTTAGCCGGTCAAAGTTTATCGTCATTCCAATTACATAAAACCACTATAAAGACACTACTGTATTCATTTCATATCATTCGCTAGGACACTTGAGCGTTCATAAAAAGATTCTCAGCGGAGGTTATAATGCATATATTGTATGATATACGTATGTGGCTAAATTCAAGGAAACCACGACATATGGCGGCGATGTGTCATACGTCATGCCTTGATAACATTACGCATAAATTCTATATATAGTTTTAATACCCAAGTAGATAGCTCGTCTATTGTGGAGACATTTGGACTATAGCCCCTTTTGGGTAGGCCTCGACTATTTCAAACTAATTTGGTAAGTACTCATATGGTTGGTAATAACAACTTTACGGCATAAGTAGGTTTTAATGTTAGTGAAGGTTTTAGTGCGAAAGTTGATGTAATATTTACCTTAATTATACTACTTTATAGATATAGTGACTTTTTTAAGAGCTTACGCTTCTGTCTGACTAATTGTGATATATGATATATTCTGCAACGAAAGCAGACTAGCTGAAAAAATATAATCAATTATAAAATAGCAATACGGTTTTATTATTGAGAACTTGCATAAAATTTGCAGGTAAAGGATAGTTTTATCTATGTAAAAAATAGGTTAAACATTTTTTTTATAAGTAGATAATATGTTGTAACGGGGTATAATAGTCAAAAGGTCATGGTCAACTTTATCTGTTCCTGTGGTTCAAACAGTTATGGTTTTATAATAGCATAATGACCCAAAAGTGTTACTATATGTAGCCTAGTTGAATAAAGTTTTATACACTTTGACTAAGTAATGCCAATAATATGAGATAAAGAGAACTCTAATTAGAGACTGCGGTCCTTAACGTTTATAAATGTCGTAAACATTTTTTGGTAATCGATGTTATTATTATTTTTTTCCGAAGAAATAAAAATAAATAAGTTGGTATAGCCTGTAGAAAACGAGCAAAGGTTACAGAGATAGTAACACAGAGGTCTAACTAACTGACCGAGTCCGGCTTTCACCGGGAGACAACTTCCATAGAAATCTGCGGCGATTTTAAGACGATTACAAAGAACTTTATACAATTCATAAAAGCATAAAGAGCCTGTTATATTTAGATTTTTTATATAGGTAATATCCATACGTCAAGAAGGCGTTGTTGTTTAATTATTATGTAGTTACATTGATGCGATGTTTTTATAGTATTATATAAGATGTATGTACTATACATCCATAACACTATTATAAGAAGTATCTATGTAAGTATGTGTCACGTTTTTCAGAAGATATCAGGAAAACACCGCGATCATTGTCACTACCAAACGATTTATAGGTACGAACTAATTTTCCACTAGGAAAAGTAAGTGCTACATTTATAATAATATTTTTACTACAAGCGATGGCAAACGTACCTAATTAGTAGTAATTAATGGTGGCACCTAATTTGATAGAAAGTGACCAAAGATTTCGAGTGTGTTTTCAACTTTATTAGATACGAACACTAGAAGGATCTCAAAATTTATTTTCATTGACCTCAAAGTAATAACAAACCAACCGAAACTAACAAGTGTATTTCACCTGAACGATTGAGCCATAAACGGTTAGGTGCATTGAAACGTCTAAAACAAACCATTATCTATTCAATGCCCGCTGATTGTATACAAAAGCATTACTAAATGTCGTTCGTTGCTTTACCGACCGTGGCATGCGCCTTTTGACTAGTTAGCGGTTACGTCAGGTGAAATGCTGACCTTTCTCTGGTACCACAAAGTTACGTAAATCAATAAACTATTTAAATAATTAAAACTAAAAGAGAACAAATACTGTCCATAGCAAGCTTACTGAAAATTGGTTTAAAAACAATTGTTTAGTGAGTATGTTTCTTGTACGGTATCCAATCTCTTGTAAAGTTGTAATGCTAATTTATAATGGAAGATGTGCCCCGGAATTATGCGTAAATAAATGTAATATCCTTAAGTTTTTAACATTTAAAGACTCAACGGGAAAAAGAATTCAAAATTTGGTAATATATAAATTCGGTTTAAAATATCCATACATTAGTGTACAATACGATCTTGCAACAAAAATTTTGCTAATTACTATTATTATAATCAAGCAACTTACACTCGTATGTTTACTATCTAAAATTTATCTTATTTTATTCTTAAAACCTTATAAATTTCTAGAAGATTCTAAGCTATTAATACGTAGTCGATTTATCTACCTAATGGACATTCAACAACGGGACCAAAGAAAATTTATCATCGTCAGTCATTTTGTCTTACGACTCGATTATCGTGGTCACTCAATCGGATAATCGTTGAATACAAACAATT
>JADANM010005719.1:7987690-7998137 GCA_026213755.1 Eurema hecabe
TTAAAACTCCGATTGTTTTTCGAAATTCGATTTTTTTTTCTATAGCCTGTATTATCTATGCTATCGAGTTTTTGTTTATATTTACAATTGTATGTTCTTATTTTAAAAAGAGCGACTATCACAGTTTCTTGCCGGTTCTTCTCTGTAGAAACTGCCTTCCGAACCGGTGGTATATGTTTTGTAATACCATGACGATTGAAAAGTGTTACTAATGTAGCCTAATTGAATAAAGATACTTTTGACTTTGAATTTGGCTTTGACATTTTAACGAAACTATTGACTCCCCATTCAAAAAAATTGGTTTAGAATTTGGAAGAAATTATTATGTACGTATTAATACGTAATACTGTACCATAGGTTCATTAGATCGAGATCAGAGAGTTCATTATACATGTTTTATATCTATTTAATATTAGAAAAAATTATATGCTAAATAGTTGAGCGTCCCGATACCATCAAAATTGACTAACAACGTGTATTTATTGTGCCTTAGGTAGGTAAAAACCTAGAAATACGAAAATAAATGAGACTATTGTTCTTTTCATCGTATAATACTTTTTTACTTTACGAAGAACAATACAAAATATATCTAGTCTAATTAACACAAAATCTTTTTCCCATTGTTAAAATTTAAACTCGATAATATTATTTTAGTCCTTACAATCTTTCACATTGAAAACTACACGAGCAAAACCCGCGAGTCACAGCTTATATAAATCTTTATGATTACAAACTTTTAATAAAATCAAAACAAATATAAAATGTTCCAAGAATTACTTTCTCTATTATAATGAATGATTGATAAGTCAAAGACGAGAGACAGCTGTTTATTTATTCGTTATGAAAATACTATGGTTTAAGCCATTCGTCATTAATATACCTAGTCGTTTGCAATAAACTGCTTATGTAATTTTCCATAACAAGTTCCACGAATTTGTTGTAATTTATAAAACTAAAGTTTGATCGTTGAGACACGCTAATCTATTGGGTTATTTATATATTTTTTTAACAGTCGGGGTATAGATTGAGACGGATTTTAAGCATTTTTGCACTACGGTTAATACGCTGGCATAATTTTGAGACTGAAAACTTATTAAGTCTTTTATCAATAAAGTAAATCAAAAGGGTATAACGACCTGGCCCGAAGCGACTTTCTTAAGACTGTACCAAACATTTTTTATTAAGATATTTATAAGTGCATATTTAAAGCCTCAGGGTTTGGCTGTAGGTTATATCGGACGCTCACGGCCTAAAGCCCCCGATTGTTCGTCATACCGATATATGACGTCACGGGTACCTTTGCATACTCTTACTATGCAGTACATACAACTACCTAAAGACCATCTTCATTCTTCAAGGAATATTAAAAAAAGAATAATCTAAATCGGTTCTGCTGCAATCGAACTCTACACTTAGCAACCCATTTGGAGATTCATTTCGATATTGTTTCTACTAATAACTATGAAAGGCTACACTTGACTTTGAACTATATTACATATAAATATCATAATATGAATAATATTAATAGATATAAGACAGTAAATGACAATTGACAAGATTAGGTTCAAGCTTAGACGCATTGGGCTTCCTCGGGACACGTGAGCGAAGAATTATATAGAACCTTCGTACACAATATGATTTATATTTGTAATATTATATATGGTTGTGGTAACAATCGTCCGTTCTTGTCTTTATGTATTTTTTTTTACTACCCGTGCCCCGCGATTTTACCCGCGTAGATCCCTTTCCCGGGGCAATACCGGGATATAAAGTATCCTATGTGTTAATCCAGGGTATCACCCATCTATATACCAAATTTCAACTAAATCGGTCCATCCGTTTTTGCGTGAAAGAATAACAAACATACATACATTCTCACAAACTGTCACATTTATAATATTAGTATGATGTCTAAATTTATTGGATATTCTTAAGCTTTACGTAATACTTTTTTTAGGAACTTATTGCTATTCTAGTCCTCAGTTGGTTAGTGTGTGTTTTCGACTGGCTATTCTCATATTAACTATATAATTGACTCCTTATCATCGTTACAAATGTTTAGATTTGAGAAAACTTATAAGTCTTTAACGAAAAAAAATTTATATTTTTTTATCCCGCTACTACCAATACGGATAAAATTACATGGGGAAGCTAAAATGAGCATACACTGATTCTAGAAGTTTCGGGAAGCTAACTAGTAAAGCAAGACTCGACAAGCAAAGCAAAAACTTATTTGCATAATAATTGCCTCTCATAATCACAAGTTTAGATGAGATCCCGACCATTATATGAAATTGGAATCACGACAATCCACAATTTTATTTCGCCACGATAAATATGTATGCCTACATTTTTTTTTTATGCGATGAAGTAGGGAGACGAGCTGGACGTACTCCTGATGTTAAGAGAAACGCCAGCCCATTACCAGTGCAGTGCTATCCGGAACTGCTAAAGCAACTCCGGACAGAGGTGCACTACACCGACGCTCCCCACTTTGAGTCACAAGATGTTAAGACCCATTGGCCCAGTAATTACGCTGGCTACAGTGCCCTTCAGACCGGAGCACAGTGACATTTACATATCACTGCTCAGGCGGTAGAATGTCTGGCACTGTGGGGGTACCCACCCAGTCGGTCTCCTGCGAAATATAAACTAGTACTGCCTACATATAAACTAGTATTAAAACTAAGTCCTTAAGACCTAGGGCTGATGACAAAGTTTCGGCAGTAGGGCGAGATTGGCTTTCTCTCGCCAGAAATAGAGAAGAATGGAGGAAGAAAGGGGGGGCCTTCACCCAAATGGGACATACTTCCTCATAGGATTATATACATACTAGCTGACCCGGGCCCACTTTGTTGGGCATAACATTATACATCCTTTTTTTTTTGTAACTTTATTATATAACCTATGACCCTCAGCAATAATGTGGCTTTCTGTTGAAAGAATTCTTAAAATTGGTTCAGTAGATCCCGAGATTACCCCTTACAATTTAACAAACACACAAATTTTACTTCTTTATAAAATTAGTATAGATTAAAACTTACTAAACTGATAACTAACTTAAATATTTTTTTACTAACAATTTCACTCCACATTTGCAATGTAAATTTAATAATATGAAATAAAAAGTCTTTTATTAGTTATATTAATACCTTAAGTAACGATTAACCAATCGGTAGTTTAACCACGTGTTATAATGTTGTTAAACATTCTGTTACAAAACTCTCTTGATATTACAAACACGAGTTACTTACTAGGTAATTTCACCTAAGCGATTCTAGTATCAATGGTTTCTGCAAATGTAATCGCTGACTTTCTCCACATTAAGCTTATGTAACGTGCATTAGGGATTAAAAAACGGATATTTAAAGTGAGAAAGAAACAAGTTTCTATGTTATGTTTAAGGTTGGATTTTGTTTAGTGATTTGGTTGCATTTTTCTTAATTACCTATCAATTTTCCTAACGTATGCTTCTATAAGATTAAAAAAAAAGTATATTTTAATGATTGGTTACATACTAATAGATTTAAACTTAGTTTAAATAAAGATTTTAGCGTAGTTCACCCATAAATTTTCATGCATACCAAAACGAGATTTCGTTATGATAAAATAGTCCAATTCCTTAAAGGAGATAGAGATAAAAAAGATCTAAATCTTTTTTAAATATAGATTTCTTGGTTGATTGAAAGCTATATAGCTATAGCCTTAAGACCGCCATATGCATTTCTAGAATCTGAATTTGTATTGTAGATATTTCTCTTTAATTTTTATTTTTATACATTATCTGCAACTTTTCGTATAATAAAAACTAAGGTAATATTTATATGATAGAGGAATATAAAATAAAGATTTACATTAGCTTTTATTTTTATAGCTTCATACACTACCCAACTAATACACATACAAGTGTAGATAATAATAATAATATATACTAAAAACCTATACCAAATAAATATGCAACAGCGTCGGATAATTTTAATGAGTGTATTGCATAGTTTTTGACCAAAATCGTTCAGGATCGCCCGTCTGCGCCCGCGCTGGTCAAACCGGTCCGAAGAAGCAGGCTTTCTTTAAGCTCGCTTGAACTTACAACGTGTAAATTACATCACTTTATAAGCCAAGGATTTCGTGTTTCAAGCTATAAAGTTATAAGAATTTCCATATTTATTTAGTAATCTTTCTATTCTTCCAGTTTTTGTGTACAAAATGTATATGAAAGATTCTAAAAGAAATTACTTTTTAGTGCCAAGACTGTACTTTTTTAGTCAGAAAAATATAACATAAGTTTACTGTATAAGAAATGATAAATAAGGAATGATCAGTCTTAGTTAAACTCATTAAAACTAATATTGAAAAATGTGAGAGATTACACGAAGCAAAAGCGGCAAGATATTCGCGACAGATTCGCATGGAGATCGTATCTAGTTATGTTTAGTATTATGTCTGTATAACACGAGAATTTGATCCCATGCTGCGAACGATTACAGCGACCACAATACCGTAATAATATTTTTAATTACATCTTACGATGCTTATGTAAGATACGTGAGATCGACGTTATTCATCTTTGATTCAAATACATTGATAAACTGTTAATAGGTATTAGATAGATATTTAAATGAAGCATTGACATGCTTTTGGATATTATGCAGTATGCTTATATTGATCGTTTTCATTTTATTGTATACATATTGCAATGCTTTGTATCAGACGTATTTAAACACCTAATTTGTTCCAGATTTTTGATATGTAAATAAATTATTAATAATTTTTTTATATTAAATTAAACGTTCTTTGATTCTTTGATCGAGTGAAGTTGCTATTCTTATGATCGATGTCTCGAAACCGGTAGTAAATTTTTTAATTAAAATTAAACAGAAGAAAAGTTTTCGATCTAATGAAGCGTTTTATTTCATTGTTTTAATAATTATAATGCAGTTCTGTCATCGTGTAACAATTCATAGTGTAAGTCTTAACTTCAGATACTTTAATTACGTTAAGTCCAATTAAAATCACAAATATCAAAACTTTAGATGTAAATTTATTCCCGTCCATATTGCTCAACATAACATTAATTTGCTGTCAGCGGCGGACGCCGGGCAAGGAAATTCCAAGACTATTTTAGAAGACGATTAGCAATGTTACTTTCAGAACGTCTAGAATATATTTACAGACTATCGCTACATGAAAGATTAAACCGACCATATTTGAAAGGCCTTAAAAGTGCAGTTTTAAAGGCGATGTGGTGCTTTTCAAAATGGCAGTTTACATTGAGACGTATAATGCGTGACCAGTCTTAAGTCCTAAAGATGAGTAGCCGAGCTATAGTCGGGTGAATTCTTTACAACGTCGGAAGACTGTAAATCATTTCTCGACGTTTTTGTGTTGGGCATGCGTATTAGGGTGGCGGTGGGAGGGACTATTGAAGCCGGATGAAAGGGCGACGGTGCTCGTCCTTGAAGCGTTTACTTTGGCAAGGTTACGTGTCTCAAAAAATATTGAAAGACTTCAGGAATATACCATCTTAAACGATACGTTACTACTTACTCTTATGTCAGTCATACAATAGAATTATTAAGTTCAAGTTCAAGTATTTATTAAGTTTCAAGTTTCAAATGCTGAATTGTTTAATTCACCTTAAATTGCATTATAAATCTAAATTTGATGTACATCAGTTAAGTGAAAATATCAAATCATGTTAATACAATATCGCGAGTAACTTTATAATTATTATTTCAAAATAGTTTTGCGTTTTAACAGTTCAGCCAATGGAGCAGGCGCGTTAATGAATTACTCATTCATAACTGGGAATGTTTAGTCATACATGGAGTCATGCAAACAATCCAGATGGGATGACGTGAATATTGCGAATAAACGCGCTTGAACGTATTTATAAGCTGGGAATGCTGAAATAATCAACAAAAATAGGCGAAATGTTCAGGAGAAAAAACTAAATGAAAATTCATCGTTTAAACAAAGTCCTGAAAGGCATCCAGAAAGTTCCTTCCTGACAAATTCCGTAATTAAACTTCCGACCAAATTTTCAATTACTGAGAGTTATTCCAAGGTATTCCATCTACTTATACAGGATAAATTCCAAGACATAGGTACTATATAAGTACTCGAACAGCTTACGTAAGTTCTGGTCTAGTGGCATAACGGGGTAAGACCGGTAGTGTGCGGCATCAACCTATAATAAGCAAAAACGTCCCAGTGTCGAAGATCGCTTCATCGTAGCCATCAATCTAACGACCATGTTCAATTAGATAACGCCGCTTTAATCTTGTAAGTATAACTGTAACTCTTCCACTGTTTATGCTCTAGTTTCCCTGAAAATTATTCTCAAAACCGTCGAATAATCATCGACTTTTACTTTTTGGTGGTCCAAGAATTGCATAAGAATTGGAATATTAGGACAGACAGGTTTTAAAACTCAAGCTGTTCAAAATCAGCGGACTTTCTTGTGTAACGCAAAACCTGTCTGTTCTACTTTAAATACGCATACATTTAAGTGACGGCTTATTTTAATCAGCAGCATATGAAAACGAAAATCGATTTCAATATTTAAAAGAAACCCAACATGAAACAACATTCTCTCTCGTACAGACAAAGTAATGAGATGATAATAATATGAAAATGTAACAAGATGGGGAAACAATTTACACAAACAAGAGCGCTTACTAGAAACTTCTCTGACCGCTGTGACGTGCGCAGGAGTATCATTTACAAGTTCAACCCACCTCAGCCCACCAATCTATTTTAGATTGACGGAAGGTCAACAGAGACTGCGCACGCATGTTTCAAAATTACATGTGAACGGAATTATGGCTCCGCCAGCTACCGGGGTTGGGGCAAACCGATTAGAAAAAGCGTGGTGAATGATATATAGCCCCATTAAGTGATAACTGTCGGGTGTCGGTACTGGATAAACAAACCATCAATTAGGGAATATTTACAGACGTAATTACGGAGTAATTCGTCGGAAATGGCGTATGCTAAACATATTTGTTTTTCCAAGTGTTTTAATTTATAAGATGATACAAAATTTATGAAAATTTAAACACTCTGCACAAGAGATCTGGAACTATTAAATACTGACTAACAACACTAGATATACTATGCATAAAACTGTTTTAACACTAAGATGAGTCTTAACATTTAGTCACTTTAGTTAGGAGTAATAAAAGCGTCTACTTAGCGGTTATATGGGTCATAACCATTTATTATGATTAAAAACTGACAAACGTCACATCAATCCGTTCACAACACACTAACCGTTCAAAGCAATTGCACTGATTCTCCAATCTTGCATTTTGCTTCGTCATATTCAATGTGAAATCTATTGTCCCGATTTAGTTATATTACTGCTTGTGTCTATTGCCTCTTTTCTGGGTAGCAGTGAATTTATTATTGAGAACGTAATATACACTAAAAGCGCTGTGCTGGTTTACTCGTGTTGATGTATTTTCTATAGCTAGATGGGGATAAAAGTATTTAAGTCCAGGTAATATGATGATCTGCCAAATTCAATAAAAATATTTTGAGTAGTTATTTCGCTAAGGACTAATAAACAAACATGCTTATAAACTTAAGCGCATTATTGAGATTTTTTAAGCGGTACTAAGATCAAGATAGGCAAATCTAATAGAAAAGACAGTTCCGTTATATAGCTACAATTATAAACTTAAGTCATATTTGCTCAGAATCTTAGCCGGTCAAAGTTTATCGTCATTCCAATTACATAAAACCACTATAAAGACACTACTGTATTCATTCCATAGCATTCGCTAGGACACTTGAGCGTTCATAAAAAGATTCTCAGCGGAGCTTATAATGCATATATTATATGATATACGTATGTGGGTAAATTCAAGGAAACCACGACATATGGCGGCGATGTGTCATACGTCATGCCTTGATAATATTACGAATAAATTCTATATATAGTTTTAATACCCAAGCAGATAGCTCGTCTATTGTGGAGACATTTGGACTAGAACCCTTTTTGGGTAGGCCTCGACTGTTTCAAACTAATTTGGTAAGTACTTATATGGTTGGTAATAACAACTTTACGGCATAAGTAGGTTTTAATGTTAGTAAAGGTTTTAGTGCGAAAGTTGATGTAATATTTACCGTAATTATACTACTTTATAGTACTTTATAGATATAGTGACTTTTTTAAGAGCTTACGCTTCTGTCTGACTAATTGTGATATATAATATATTCTGCAACGAAAGCAGACTAGCTGAAAAAATATAATCAATTATATTTTTATTATTATTGAGAACTCGCATAAACTTTGTAGGTAAAGGATAGTTTTATCTATGAAAAAAAATAGGTTAAGCATTTATAACTAGATAGGTAATATGTAGTAACAGGGTATAATAGTCAAATGGTCATGGTCAAATTTATCTTAAACGAGCAACTATCAGAGTTTCTCACTGTTTCTTCTCTGTGGAAACTGCTATCACTGGTTCAAAACAGTTTTATAATAGCATAATGACCCAAAAGTGTTACTATATGTAGCCTAGTTGAATAAATATATATTTGACTTTTACTAAGGAATGCCAATAATATGAGATAAAGAGACCTCTAATTAGAGACTGCGGTCCTTAACGTTTATAAATGTCGTAAAAATTTTTTGGTAATCGATGTTATTATTATTTTTTTCCGAAGAAATAAAAATAAATAAGTAGGTATAGCCTGTAGAAAACGAGCAAAGGTTATAGAGATAGTAACACAGAGGTCTAACTAACTGACCGAGTCTGGCTTTCACCGGGAGACAACTTCCATAGAAATCTGCGGCGATTTTAAGACGATTACAAAGAACTTTATACTTTCATAAAAGCATAAAGAGCCTGTTATATTTAGATTTTTATATAGGTAATATCCATACGTCAAGTGTGCGTTGTTTAATTAATATGTAGTAACATTGATGCGATGTTTTTTATAGTATTATATAAGAAGTATGTACTATAACACTATTATAAGAAGTATCTATGTAAGTATGTGTCACGTTTTTCAGAAGATATCAGGAAAACACCGCGATCATTGTCACTTCCAAACGATTTTATCTAATTTTCCACTAGATAATGTAAGTATTACATTTATTTATTAAAGTACCTTCATAAGCGACTACACTTAAGCTTACTACAAGCGATGGCAAACGAATTGGCACCCAATTTGATAGAAAGTGACCGAAAATTTTCAGTGTGTTGTCGGCTTTATTAGATACGAACACTAGAAGGATCTCAAAACTTATTTTCATTGACCTCAAAATAATAACAAACCAACCGAAACTAACAAGTGTATTTCACCTGAACGATTGAGCCATAAACGGTTATGTGCATTGAAACGTCTAAAACAAACCATTATCTATTCAATGCCCGCTGATTGTATTCTAAAGCATTACTAAATGTCGTTCGTTGCTTTACCGACCGTGGCATGCGCCTTTTGACTGGTTAGTGGTTACGTCAGGTGAAATGCTGACCTTTCTCTGGTACCACAAAGCTTCATAAATCAATAAACTATTTAAATAATTAAAGCTAAAAGAGAACTAATACTGCCCATAGCAAGCTTACTGAAAATTGGTTTAAAAACAATTGTTTAGTGAGTATGTTTCTTGTACGGAATCTAATCTCTTGTAATGCTTAATTATAATGGAAGATGTGCCCCGGAATTATGCGTAAATAAATTTAATATCCTTAAGTTTTTAACATTTAAAAGTAAAAGATTACTAAATTTATAAATATATACAAATTCGGTTTAAAATATCCATACATTAGTGTACAGTACGATCTTGCAACAAAAATTTTGCTAATTACTATTATTATAATCAAGTAACTTACACTCGTATGTTTACTATCAAAAACCGGCCAAGTGCGAGTCGGGCTCGCGCACAAAGGGTTCCGTAGCAGCAAATATAATAAACTTATTATGTCAATTTATACACCTGGTGAATGGAGCCTAAACTCTCCCGATATTTTGCCTTGTACTTTTATGTATGAATATTAATTTTATATATGTATTTATAAATATTCCGTGCTATAGGCGTGCCCAAATCGGCTTGTGATAACTGAATAAAGAAGTATATACACCAGCTTTACAATTAAAATTACCAAATATATTATCCAGGTGAGTTTCACCTCTAGTTATCATCGCGGATTTTTAAAGGTGTACAATACTGTAGTATATTTTTTGATCTATCTTATAAGGTTCAGCCATCGTTTTCAGTGTAAGCACAATAACTTAACCAAAATTACAGTTAAATCAACCTATCTCAAAAACTATAAGAGATACTTTGATCAAACCAAAAATCGTTGAAAGAGTTAATTAGCATGCATCACCTCTATTTTTTTTAGAATTTTATACCCCGTAGTTATAAAAATAGAGGGGGGGGGACATACTTTTTACGACTTTGAGAGCTGATATCTCAAAAACCGTTCAC
>JADANM010005719.1:8007235-8019976 GCA_026213755.1 Eurema hecabe
CAGTTGTCATGAAAAATAAATACTAATTGATCTGATTCTAATGAAGATGTGTAAATGTTGTTTTAATAAATTTTTTATGAATTGTTACCGTTTTATTTCATCCCTACTAGTCATTAATTTTTTAAAAATACACGTTTGTTTTTGTTATTTACTATAACTCTGAAAGAAACGGTTTCCAATTTAGTGCAATTTTCAATTATATTATATATTGTATTATTATATAAATAAGAATAATAAAGTCAAAATTTCTAGCCAAGGCCAATGATAAAGTTATAAAATTATACTGCATAGATATAATGCAATAAAAATAGTTAATGCTTCATTTATTTAAACTACATAATATTCGTAAGTCGTAACAGTGGTTACGTAATCCCAACGCTTACGATAGTGCAAAATTGTTAAAATAAAATGGTCCATTAATGACTTTAACCAAATTAAGCAACAGTACCGTAAAGTTCGAGAGAATTTCACTTTTAATACAGGCGAATTTATTCCAATGATTTAGAAAGTCTTCAGGAAGGCCAGTGCAATTAAGGAATCATTATGGATATCAACACGCGAGCGCCGACAGTATATAAAATATGAATGTTTAAACGTAGAAGAATGAGAAGTAGTGTTGCCATTATAAATACAAAAATATTAAACAGCCTCTTATTCACCTAGATAATAAGTAGCAATTATCTGAAACGGCTATATCTACCGAACATTTTTTTATAATTTAAATGACGATTAGAACAATATCGGTTGAAGTAACTAAAAATGCAGAGCATAATTAGTTAATAAAGTATAAATATATACAAAATGACGCAACCATTTACCATTTTACTGCCCTTATTTCTAAAATAATTTCAATTTTTGAAAAAAATATGGCATTCTACTACACAGATTACGTATATTATGTAACCAATGTCATTAAATGACATATTTTATTATTTTGTGACGTCACAAAACTTATTCCCCTCACCCCCTTCCCCGTTAGCGTATATCGTATAATAATCCTATTGCTTTCTTTAGTATACGAGTATACTTTAGTTATAATCTTCGAATCTTAAATCCGTTATAGAATATTGTGCTATCGCTCGGTAACTGCGTTACGAAATGTTTGGATAGCTAAGGTCACAGGTTATAAACGCAATATATGTAGGTACATAGTTATAATATATTGCGCATACATTCCTCGCATGATCGTTAAGTTATATATGTATACGTGTTAAATTTGGACAGTTATTTTGGGAAATAATAACCGTGTACGGATATCTTTCTAAATTATAATTAAACTTTTGGTATTGAAATAATCATGTAGGTTTACAGAGTAACGATATAGTTTTCTTCAGAGAACTATTACTCATTTTCCCTTCAAAGGAGGTTATCAGTCGTTTTGTTACGGTCTTTGGTTTTTGCATAATATGATAATAGTGGCGTTAATACTTATCGTTTTCGTTGAGAATGGAACCCCGAGGCCCGAACCAGTGGTAGTTATAAATTATCATGCCTTACATAACATTAGTTAGAATAACAGAAAATAAAAATAATGCAATGGAATTAGATAACAAATCTAGACCGTCAAATTCTTTTATATATTGTCAAGAAAAAATATCATAAGCGTGATTCAGAAAACGGCGCATTCGCAGCCCATTTCCCCGTAAGGAGGTTATCAGTCGTTTTGTTATGGTCTATGGTCTTTTGCATAATAGTCGCGATAATGCTTATTGTTTATGTTTAGTATTCAACGAATGGTCCACGTATGCGGACGTGCGTCGTGTGCCACGCTCGTCTCAATAACGCAAAAACCACCATGAATACTAAATAGAACGGAGAATGTATACGAACTCATTTTTAATATAAAATTTTGCGTAGAAAGTCGAGAATACTGTTATGAGAATGACGCTTCTATTTCCAAATGCATTTCAGAATAGATTTTTATGAGAAAATTTAGGTGAACATGACTTTTATTTTTTCCTATGATTTAGAAGATTTGAATTGAGCCAAGAGGTTTAAAACCATTACTTGCCTCCAACGATTGTATAGAATCGTGAATTATCTCAATATTATTATCTTAATATAGTATAAATCTCGTTACACACTGTTTGTCCTCAATGGACTCCTAAATCACTTAACCGATTATAATAAATTTTGCACACCATGTGCAGTTTGATCCAACTTAAAAGATAGGATAGCTAACATCCCGGTATTGCCCCGGGAACGGGAATTACGCGGGTAAAACCGCGGGACACAGCTAGTAATTATATAAAATTTGGTGTGGATAACCAAGTACTAAATCAACAAAACAAAGATTGACTACCAATAGATGTTGTATTATTTCAGGAGTCTTCAACATTCTACCTTAAAATTAAAACATTGGACTTCATCTTTTCCACAAAAGTTTACACCAATATAAGATACATATTGTATCATACGAACAAACCTTCCCATCGAATAAGTTTATATATTATAGTAAAAAACCTGCAATCTGTTGTGGAGTTTTAATGATCTAAGCACACATAGACTTTGTTGCTTATTATGTAGTGAAGCAAGGATTTGGCTAGATAATAATGATTGCAATTTATAGGTCGCGTCATTTATGTTTAGCGCTGGACGAGAAGACAACACGACTGGGACAACCAATCAACGCTCGCGCACCCGACTATCACGCGCCCCGCGCCGTTACCTCGATAACTTATTTTTGACTTCTGCGCAAGTTTCGTTCAGCGCTAAAGATTCGTGACGCGACCTATAATAGCAAAACATCACGTACATTATCTATATTATGATTCACGAAATCAATTTCGGATGTTGCGTTTAGGGGCCGGATGTTATTACGAATTCAACTAATATTCATTAATATTAAATGAACAGAATCATATTCATTACGAAGTTAAAGTAAACAATTGTTCTGTCTTATGTATTCCATCAATACATTTTAAAAGAAAAGATTGTTGTAATTTTTCTTTTAATTTTAAATGATAAAAACTATGATTTAAAAACCATATAGGTATACAAAACATGTTATTGTCCTTAAATGAATCAACGTTCGTACGTAATGAATAAAAATACTTTATGTTTATCGAGTGACTGCAATATATTACTTTAAATATGACATAAATTTAAGACAAAAACTGGCTCTCGTTGGAGTCTTTTTATCGTGATTCGATATTGGACAAGATGTCTCGGATACAAGGTGGTCGGACATCTGCTAACATGTGTTCTGACTTCTGATTCTCGAGCCAAATCAATGCCTGCACCTGCTGTTTTGTATCCGTATAAGTTTTAACAAAAAAGATAGCATATATATACACGTTGTAAACCTATACTAATACTAGCGACCCGCCCTAGCTAAGCTAGCATATAATACGATATAAGCTATCCTATCTTTTAAGTTGGATCAAACTGCACACGGTGTGCAAATTTAATTTATAATCGGTTCAGTAGTTTAGGATTCAATGGCGGGCAAACAACATAACACGGAATTTATATTTATATAACGAAGATTATAAAGAGGTAAAGTAGATGTACCACTGAACTTTTGTTTTACTAATGGTTTAGTATTTTTATGTCAAAATTACATAGGCAGAGAATTTATATTCTTTCGAAAAGTGAATGAAGCTGCAGTATATTGTATGTAATATTAAATGCATAAATGTCTTTGCGATTTTTTTTTTATCCGATTTTATCCGATATGTAGTACGAAAAATATGATTTAAAATGCTTTTAAATATACAATCAATATTTGTTTACAAAATATGTATAGTCGGAAGTAAGCTGAGAAATTTTGCATATTAAATAAAAAAATCACTGTCAATAAAAACAAAAATCGTTTGAAACAAGTGCCCCGGAGTCCGCACCGAAGCAAAGTAGGTTACAATAAAATCGGACAATACTAAGAAATGTAATGGTTATAAAATTTTCATTGTTAAATGTGGGTTAATTGGATACTAAAGGTATGAATGGAGAATATTTTGTTTGCAAATTCGATTTATAGGTTCCCCGACATTCAGGCAAATGGGTCGTCTGGACTCAGTCCAAAATATGCAGAAAGAATATCCTCTTGTTTACATAACGTTTTAAAATAGCGATTTATTAACATTGCGAAATATATAAGTGTTTAGGGATTTTATATTTTAATATTAAACTAGTTCAATTTAGCAGTTTCCGAAGAGTAAAACTCATTTAACCTTTCGTTTGAATATTGTAATAGAATGTTATTTTACTAGTTGGGCATCCATACTAATATTATAAATGCGTAAGTAACTCTGTCTGTCTGTCTGTCTGTTACGCTTTCACGCCAAAACTATTGAACCGATTGTAATGAAATTTGGTACACAGATGGTCTAGAGCCTGAGATAAAACATAGGCTACTTTTTAACTAAAAAAACGGTTATAAGGGGGAGAAAGGGGAAGTTAAAGTTTATATGAAAGTCCACGCGGATGGAGTCGCGGGCAACAGCTAGTATTTCATAAAGCAAAAATCATTAATATTTGAATATCCGTATTCGCGTAGTGAACTGAGATTTATGTAGATTAGACTTTAATACTACCAGGATTGAAGGCTCTTAATATGATTGAAGGTATTTGTTTCAAATTTACTCAGAAAAAAATTACCACGTGTAGAATATATTTTCATGGATAGTTATATTTTTTTATTTATTTATTATCCAAGTTTAATTTCACAAAATTCATCTCGTAAAAACACATAGTTCTCTACTAACAATGCATTAACATATACTACATAGCAACAAGCAGTTGCGACGGACAAAAAGTAATTTCTTTTTCCCGTGTCTGTAAAACAATAGGACGGTGAGATTGTGAGAACTAGCCGATTGTGTTGTAGATCTCTTCAACGAGAAAAACTTGAGCTCTGACTGAAAGAAACGTACGAAGCTACTATGCTTACTATGTAAAATGTATAGAGTAAAGACTACTAGGTGTTGCCCGCGTCTCCGTCCTCGTGGATTTTAATATTAACTTTGACCTCCCAATACCCCTTTATAACTCTTTTTTCCAATACAAAAGTAGTCTATGTCCGAAATTTGACACATATAGTATAACTATGTACCAAATTTCATTACAATCGGTTTAGAAGTTTTGGCGTAAAACCTACACAGACAGACAGCCATAGTCATTTAAGTAAAATATAGCTTTTATATTTATTTATTTACTATTATTATATGACACTTTTATATTACATTGATTATGATTATGGTATTTAATTTAATTTAATTTCTTTATAAATTGCATTCCACAATGTAGACTTAGGTGGTAAAACATTGTAAGAGGTATGTAACAATTGTGGACCCCGTCGGGCACAGCAAGGATAATATATAAATGTGGAGAGGGCTTATCAATTCAGTATATAGTAGTATGATAAGTAATACTTATTTCTGATGTTATTTTAATCTAAATCAAAATTTATTGAGTTATTAAGTCTACTACTAGAAGTAATTTCCAACTAGTACCTATAGGTACTGATTTTCAAATTACTTTTACGAATAGTATTGCGTTATATATCTAAATAATGTAAACAAATGGTACAAAAACGTATCATTAAAGTACCAATATAATCAGGTCGTAATATACGTATAGCTGAACTAATATGGGTAATTGGGTAGTATCCGAGATTGGCGTCTGGTCGACATTTCGACGTACGAATGAGGATTGAGGACAAAGGGTAGGGTTTGCAACTTTTTTTTTATATAACGATATTATGATACGTCTGGAAACGAGGTAATTGGTTAGTGATTGAACCAATTGCTTTGTATCTTATCCCTTTATTTTAAATATTTTTTTATTATTCAATCATGACAGCCAGTATTGGCAAATTATGTTTGGTTATAAATATTACTAGCATTATAATTACATTGAAATTATACAATTACTTTTATTATTTTCGAATATATGTTTTACGAGTAAAACATAAAAAAAAATTAAAATGTGTATTTAATCATAATCTCATCTAACAACACACTTGCTTTTAAATTTTAAAGTTTTTCTAATCAAAATAATCATCTAAGAAACAAAAATGCTCTGGTATTTAGAGTGGTTTCAGCCCTACGAGGGTGTAACGATGCGTCATGCCACCCCAACACACCCCTTAGCTACCCCCAGTAAAACATCGATCGATCTCAAAAGCGAACATGCGCAGAAACGCTTTTATTGTTTATAACACAATTTATATACTAAAAATCCTAAGAAAATGCACTATAGAAATCCTCTGTTTATCAATTGATAGCTTATGTATACAACTGTATTGTTTACAAATGACTAAATGTATGATATCACTCACAAATCATGTTTTATTAGGTGATAATGAGTACTCACTGGCATTCGTTCATTATTTCCTCCTGGGAGCGAACTTGCACTGGGGCCAGCTTTTCGACGCTCTCTTCATAATTCCCGAAGCACTTGGTGATCTTCTCGTCGAAGGTGTTCACCAGATCCTCAAGAGAACCCGAGAAAGTCTCCGTAAAATTATCCCCCTCACCGTTTTGCATATTATCCTGTTTACACTTCACCGGTTTCGGTTCGTCATTATCGTTTATTTTGTTGGAGTCGGTCTTCATTTTGACCATTTCACTTTTGAGATTATTGATGTTGTTGAGGCGTATGTCGTTGCCGTTGATCGTTTTTTGCGGGAAATCCGCTGTAGATAGACAGTCGTCCGCATCTTCGATTTGGGCAAGCGGCGCCTCGAATTCGAGTTCGGCCATCCTGTTAGCCGACTCTCGCATGACCGTACCGTACGTCCACCCGCGCAGTTTGCCGCGCGAAAACTGAATTTTGTACAACTACAACACAGATCACAGTACACACTACACAGAACTACACACCGGTCCGCCGTCCGTCTGTCCCGGCTATTTAAGTTTATTAAAATTATTCGTTAAGAAATTAAACACGTTTTTGACAATACAAAATATATGTGCTAAATAAATTTAAAGAAAACTGCGTCTATACGCCGTAGTATTTTGGAAGTGGCACAACTACCCTCATTCAGTTTTCTGTTAATTTAGTTTCAACGAGATTTTAAAATATTTTATTTTGTTCTATACAAACAGAAAATAATTGATATCACCTTATTATAAATATATACAAGAATTATATAGTAAATATATCCTTTTAGTAAATAAAATTTTAGTAAATATACACTTTTCACCTACCCTTCCATTCTCTTGTATTACTAATGTTCTATTTCTGGGTTGCCTGGAAGAAATCACTTCAAGTGATAAGGCCGCCTCTTACATGTAAATTTCTTTTATCTGTCTAATTATTAATATTCCTATGTTGTAATAAAGGGTAAAATGAATAAATGAATATATCATATTTGGGGTATTTTTTTTCAAAAGTGTTCCAATTTTTTTGTTGTATATTCTGTTGGTTCTTTTTTGTGTTCGATAAAGAGTTCATTATCATTATTTTTGTTTTTTTTATATTATAATATATAATAGACATAAACCTTATACTACATATACATATATAGGTGCAACTATGCAATAGTAAACATTTACTATAATGTCAACGTTACTTGAATGTTTAAGAAAGTATAATAATTTTCAAATAAATCAGAAATTAGTTTTTATTTATTCATATGCTATAGAGAAACAAGACGTAAATATCCTTTATTTTTGTTTATTTACTTTTAGAATTGTTGAATATAAAATATCATACTAACTATAGTCGTTCTATTTAATTTTTTTGGTGAATTTGTATGTATATTTTTTATACCTATCTAATTCGGTAATAATAAACTGTTCATCAGCACAAAATGAACTAATTAAAACGAATGGTTTTAACCTGTTTTTTACGTCGCGGTCGAAGAAGTAACACGCTCGCCCAGAAGAAATCAGTTCACTTTTTAACAAAAAAAAAGTATATAATATTTAAGATAAAATAAATATGATTAATGAATCAGATTATAAATTTATACAAATATTTAAACATTCTGTTTGCAAGTTTTTGAACGTGACGCGCTCTTAATAGCTGACAGCTGACAGTTGACACCCAACATTCGACAGTTGAAGCTTGACAGTGAAAGTTTTTGGTAATTGGTTCCTTTGTCTGTTGTCATCAGAAAATGGAAATTGCCAAATAACAACAAATATGATATAATTCATTATACCTTTCGGATATCCAAAATCGTTATGTATTTTTTAAAACGCAATAATGAGTTTAAAACAATTTGCACATTTATACGTTTATACAGGTTTGAATGTGGAATAATTGACATCTTTGTTAGTCAATAATTTTTTACCCCAAAATAATAACATACCTGTTTCTTTTCAGTAATAACCGAAAATCTCACTACGACGTTCTTAATCTGAACAAGAACTGTTCCGACAAACAAATTAAAGATGCATTTATCAAAATGAGTAAAGAGGTAAGTGTATTTTATGTGTCTATAATAATATTTATCGAATTCGAATTTTATGTTACTATTTCTTTTAACAATAACTTTCACGTGACCCTGAATAATCTGTCGTATCATTGAAAGTATGATTATTATATTATTGAACTGAAATTGAAAATAATATTTAAATCTGTATGTATTATAACACCAGATTACACCTGACATACATTTTCAGTACCATCCTGACAAGAACAAAGATGCGAGGGCCCAAGAGAGATTTGTTCAAATTGTAGAAGCATACAATATTCTAAGCAAGCCAAGCAGTAGGGCACAGTATGATCATGTAATGGACATGGGGGCACAGAGTGCTTCATACGTGTATAAAACATATAATCCATATGCTCAACCTATTTATAAGTAAGTATAATACTTATGAATCATAATATTCAAAACTTATATTTAACTAGTAGCCTGCCCTGACATGGCATGGGTTGAAATAGTACTAAATATATGTAATATATATAGCCTATGTTACACAGTGATTATGTAGCTTTGTAATGAAAAAGAATTATTTAAATTGGTCCAGCACTTTTTGAGTTTATTATTTACATACAAAATTACAAATCTTTACTCTTAAAAATAAATGTAGACAAGCTGCCACTGGCATTTCTGGGTATTTAACTTCAATAATAACAATTCAATAACATTTGATTAATTTAGAATAGTTATAACATTTTCATTATAATATATTTTCCTTAGTTAAACAATATTCCTGAATTCACATTTAAATATTTGACAACCACAAATATATCAATCATCTTTAATTATTTCCATAATCACTAAGAGAACATATACAATGTTGTCAGTACAAAACTTTATATTTTTACAATTTTAGCTGAAAATGAAACTGAGTATTCAAGTTCTTTTTATAATGATACAAAAACTACGCAAGACAATAACAGCTAAACGTTGAACCGCCGCTTTGCAAAACGGCTAGCCATAATGTAATACAGCGGATTATTCAATCCGCCTGCGACAAGGGTATTATTATAAAGCGCACCAGTAGTGCTAAAATTGTAAAAATATGAAAACTAACCTGTTGTTTTTTTATTAATATATTGTATTATTCATATCGTGAAGAAAAAACAATGAATTATTTATAAAATTGAATGTTTCTGCAAACTGGTACTAACGGGCTCCAGGCGCGGCACGGCGCCTACCGCTGCGCTCCGGCCTTATAACTTGTCTAGCTCTTAAACTACTCCCGGGCCCATTATGAGACTTGGCAAGGATTAATCTACATACTATAAGCTATTATTGAAAAAAAATAAAAAAAATTAAAGTGGTCCAAGTTTGAGAAAATCGAGTTAGTAAAATAAAATTCTATTTTTTTTTAATTTCCAAAAAAAAATTTCACTCTCTAAAAATGTCAAAAGAGATCTCAATACCTAAACTATAAAATACATTTTTAAATAACGTTTTTTGGGACTGCAAATAGTGCATTCCTGCTGTGGACTCAAAACTTCATTAGGTTCTAAATCAATAACTATATACCACAAAGTAAAAATATTGATTGACTAGGTTGAGGACCTATATAGGTATAACATACTAAAATATTATTGAAATCGGAAGCATCGACCTTTTTTACCAGTCCGCTTGGCGTGGAATGCCCCTATTATTGAATGGGGCAAATTTTTTGTAAAGAACTTGTTTATGTTACATGTACAAGGAAGAATCCCTTTTATGATCCACCGAAGAAAACAACAAACACAACGAACCAAGATTATTACGGAGTGAAAGGTGTCAAAAAGCTACCAAATATAGCAATTATATTATTATGCCTTAGTGTGGCATTTATTGGTACTTTCTTGCAAGTATTTGTTATAAGGTAAGGGAAACCAATTTGCAGTCTTTATACTACATTATACCGCACAGATTTGTTGAGATACAATATTTTTAATACAACAGTAATGCTTATTAAATTGTTAAGATGGTTTTCATTGCCGTAATAAATACATTCTTTTTTATTTTATACTATCATCATTTTTTAAAAAGGGAAGGGATATTAAGTTGATAAAATGTTCTGTGATTAAACTACGTCTGTTGTGGCTTCTCATATGCTTACGAACCTCTAGTAATGCGCTATCAGCACAAGCTTAGCCATTTTTTGTAGCCTTAACAAATCTTTATACATAATATATCCTTATATATAATTATTTGGTTTTATACATTGACTTTTCAACCACTTCAAAGCAAATTTGATTTTGCATAATTAAAAAATAAAAATATTTTTTATAATTTCAGACAATCCTACGTGGTACATCGTAAAAGAAATCAGGAAAGATCAATGATGTTAGCTGAAGAATACGACAAATGTCGAGCTAATGCACTGGGAAAATCTAATGAAGTAATTTTATTTCCTTTAATCAGCTTTAAGATTTTATAATCCGCTGTATTACATTACGCTTAGCCGTTTTAAAAACAGGGCCGTTTTGTAATGCAGCGCTTTCACGTTTAGCTGTATTGAATGCGGCTAAGTAAAAAATCGCCGAAACGTATTCGTCGCCATACGGCTCAATACGGCTAGCCGTGGGATTAGCCGCCTCTTTGACAGTTTTTAATATATTAGGTTAGGTTAGTTTTTGAATCATTATAAAAAATTTGATTATTTAAATTTAATAAAAATAGAACTGAGTAAGTTTTTTTATAATGATTCAAAAACTAATCTAATCTACCTACAATTTAAGTAGTAATACAGTGAGGCTAAACGTGTACCGCTGTATTGGAGAAGGTATCGCATACGGCTAATCATTGAACCGCCGCATTACAAAACGGCCCTGTTTTTTAAAACGGCTAGGCGTAATGTAATACAGCGGATTATACAATCCGCCTGCGACATATACAACGTGTAACAAATGTGTGGTCATATTTTTGCGTGATGTTCAGATGCTCATAGATAGTCTATATACAAGTATTAAAATAAACATATTTGAGATTTATTATTGTATTTATTCATCAAATAAATCGATAATATAAAAATCAAAACAAAAGTGTTACATCACTTTTCGAATTCTAATGACAGAGACAGCAGTAACTTTTTCAATGAAATGTACTGTCATATGCAATGCACTGTCATAGGGTCATGCGGTCATTGACACGTAACAGCTGATAGCTCTTAAGTGATGTCGTAGTGTCGATAAATTTGAAAATCGATATGGTCGCTGGTCAACAGAAATATAAAATCAATATCTTGATTATAAATAGTTCAATGATGAATTTTTAATACATTAATTTAAAATTAGGTATTCTTTATCCTTAAATATGACCACGCATTTCTGTTACACGTTGTATACTATACTATAGAGCTACGATACTATGCACTATAATATTATAATAATTAAAATGATTCCCAATATTTGTAAATATATCTATGTCAATTTGTTAAGCTTTCACGCCAAAACAACAGTTCAGATTTTGATTAAATTTTGATTCAGGGACTAGAGTTTGTTAAATGAAAACTTTTATTTGCAAGTATAAAGCTTATGCTAAAAGCAAGGTTTTATTCGAATCCAAATTTTTTATAAAGCAATTGTTTAAGAAAGAAATTTTTTTCTTCAGTTTTGCCAATTATTTAAAACACGAAACTTATGATTTTGATACTGATAAGGTTATTTCTGGATTTACTCACATAATTTTATTTTTTTTTTATTTGTGAGTGTCATAGCTATATTAAACCCAAAAAATATAAAAAATAATTAGTTTTTATGCAATAAATAGCAGTCTTTGCATTATAGAAATTTTACATAGTATTGGCATGTTTTGTAAAAACTAATTCCTTTAAGAAAACGAACCGTTTGTGAATTTCTTTTTTAAACCATACTGAATGTTTAGTAATTATTTGTTATATTTAATTACAGATGCAGACAAAGGCACTTCTTGATAAAATTGTTACAGCAGCAAACCCAACAGTAGCAACGGCTTCATTAGGGCGAGCACTTGCCAATGAAAAGAAATGAATAGAAACACTTTCTAGAAGATTCCAGAACGTTTGTATAAAGCTTTAGAACAACTTATGTTATAAACTTATGTTTATAAATATGCAATAACAAAAATACAGCAAATTGGATGATTTTTAGGTATGTATAGATTGGCCGATGTTGATTATTTAAATTCAAAATTATAAGAACCTTAAACGTTATTTTTAAATACTTTATACATATATCCATTTTAAGACCTATACAAGTAAATGAATAAATTTTAACAAAATTTAGCGAGTCAAGACTATAAAAGTATGACCTTGATTAGTGTTTTGAATATATTTTTTGAGACGAATAAATCTTGAACCTGTTGTACAACCCCTGTCAACCCCTTTTTTAAATTATTATTTATCTAATCTTTTTTAA
>JADANM010005719.1:8028030-8039122 GCA_026213755.1 Eurema hecabe
TTAGCCCAGTAATCTCGCTGGCTACAGTGCCCTTCAGACCGGAGCACAGTGACATTTTCACATCACTGTTCAGGCGGTAGAATGTCTGGCACTGTGGGGGTACCCACCCAGTCGGTCTCCTGCGAAAGAGACCTACCCCCGGTAAGTGGTTTGTGTAATTTAAATAGAATGTGAAACTGTGCAACAAGCTGTGCCAAAAAACCGACTCGGTTGTGGTTCACGGCGAGCACACGCACTCTGAAGAACCGCTCGTTCAAACGCTCCTTGTGTTTGTGCCCGTTGAATGTTGTTTTGAACGCGAGCGTGTACACGCGGTAATAAACTTACATCTGTGAAGCCCCATCCGGATACGACGCAACTCGTTCCAGGCTTGGTATCACTTTTAGGCAATTGAATTGCTGCAATTTTATTGCTGAACTTAAATTTGTTTTCTGTCTTAATGAGGCATATGTCTTTTTCACCGGTCCGGTAGTCGTAATCGTGGTTTATGATCTTGTCAATTTTATAACGATCGCCATAGTCCGAGAGCTTGTTTGTCCCCGCTATTATTATCAACATGTGCGGCTTATATCTGAAATTAAACGTTTTAATAGATAGGTTTTAAAAGTGAAAATAGAGACCTTGAAGGGAATAAATGCTTATAACTATTTTATTGGCGAAAGTTTTTGAGAAACTACTAAGAGGATGCCGCTGAAATTTGGGATGCAATTTTGTATTAATACAAAAAATAAATCTATTAAATATCAAATCGGAATAAGATTGATCCGGTTGATCTAACGCAATGCAGCCGAACGGCTCACACATCTCTTTAAAATCTAAAAAATATATCAATTTGTAAGTCTAATGTTGTAAGTCTAGGTTTACACGCGGGCCACGCAGCCCGGGAAGCCGTCTGGCAAGCAGCACGGCGAGAAGCCTGGAGTAGGGGCACGCCGAACAAGCTGTACACCCGCGCGCATTTATCCATATTAAATGTGCCAAAAATCGACTCTCGTCCGATTCACGGCGAGCACACGCACGTGCACATTGAAACAGTCGAACAGCCCGTTCACACGCTCGTGCTTGTGTTTGTGCCCGTTTTGAACGCGAGCATGTAAACGCATATAACAAATATGTATGTGAAGAGGTCATCACTTCACACGCAGCCTCTCTGGCTTTAATCTCTCAATCCCTCAAATAAAGCTTGACAAATAAAAATACTTAGTACGAAACTGAACGAAAGTTAAGTTCCTGCGTTCCTAATGAACCAAGTCTAATACTTACCCATAAGTGCAATGAGCAGCAGACAGTACCCACTGCTCCTTCAAGATAGAACCTCCACAAATGTGCTCTGCCCTATTATTCACGACGTCGTTGGTCCTCAGCGAGATCTGGTACGGTCTGGAGCCATCTGGAGCGTCTTTTCCGCCGACAACTCTAGTGTCAGGGTCATTGCTTTTGGGATCACCTGAATGAAGAAAAAATAAATATCCATACTACATCCATACTAATATTATAAATGCGAAGGTACTCTGTCTGTCTGTCTGGCTGTGTGTCTGTTACGCTTTCACGCCAAAACTTTTGAACCGATTGTAATGAATTTTGGTACACATTTGTTCTAGAGCTTGAGAAAGAACATAGGATACTTTTTAACTGGAAAAAAGGGCTATAAGGGGAGGAAGGGGTGGGTCAAATTTTATAGGAAAGTCTTGTACAGCTTGTAATCTTTAAAAAAATTAGCCACCGACTTTAAAAGGAACGATTTGCCACTTTGCATGTGATGTAGAGACGTACAAGTCTAAATACCCTAGTTTGGTCCGGTATTATTCACGATATGCTTATATCATTTTTAGTGAAGTCACATGTACCCTGGCAAAAGAAAGTCTATAACCAGGTATTTTTAAAAAAAATCGTCTTACCCTGCACGTTCCAAATAGAAGCCAGAAAGATAACCCACGGCAAAAACATGTTTAATTATAAAATGTAATACTATTGAAATGCTTACATTTATATACATATAGCCCACGTGAGGATGTGTTTACAATGGTAAAGTTTTTAAAATAAATTGAGGAAAAATAAGAATAAACAATAAAACCCAATTAAAAAGAAAAAATAGTAACAACAGATCTTTGTCTTATATTACGTAGGTTTTGAAATCATTGTTTAACAAAGCACTAAAAGGGTCGTAACATGTTACATAGTCTATAGTCTATACTTTTAATATTATAAGTCTGAAGAGTTTGTTTGTTTGTTTTAACGCGCTAATCTCAGGAACTCCTGGTTCAAATTGAAAAATTATTTTTTTAATTGAATAGACAATTTATTGAAGAAGGATTTGGGATATATAACATCACGCTGCGATTAATAGCAGCGAAGAAATAATGGAAAATGTGGAAAAAACGGGGAAAATTATTCGTCTCTGAGGGCTTCCGTTGCGTGCGCTGCGAAAACGGTTCAAGATACCAAAAAATATGTATCAAAGAATTTTTCCTCTTTAAATGATCTAAAAAACGTCCGCGATGGTGTATGTCTATCTTCTAAGTTTGACTCACTATATCCTTTTTTATCGTAAATAAATTTGTTCTTACAAGAAAATTAAACTGAAAATATAATAAAATCCGAAGTACTTTAAAATATTATTTAAGAGCTTTTAAATCCTAATAATAGAAATAAAAACTGACGGGGACGAAGTCGCGAGCAACAGCTAGTATATTATGTATATAGGTGGCAATCAAAGTATCCTTATGAAGAATGCTTAAGCGTATTCGTGATGAATACATAATTTAAAATACATTTTTGCCAATTTCCCCTTTAATTAGCATACTAATGATATAGATAACTGAATATCTGAAAAAAAATTACCAAAAAAAGGTTGTGTAAGTACAGAAAGTAATTTTTTTTTTTAAGTATAGGATATTAGTTTTGCACGTGTACATGTACATCTTTCTTAACGCTCGTGGGACGGTGACCCTTTTTCATGTATAATTGTATAAATATTATAATAGTCCAATTTTTGTTTATATTTACAATTGTATGTTCTTATTTTAAAAAGAGCGACTATCAGAGTTTCTTGCCGGTTCTTCTCTGTAGAAACTGCCTTCCGAACCGGTGGTAAATGTTTTGTAATACTATGACGATTCAAAAGTGTTACTTTATGTAGCCTAATTGAATAAAAATACTTTTGACTTTTGACTTTTGACTTCTATAGTTTTTTAATTTTTATAGAGTACTAGCCGCTCCCCGCGGTTTTACCCGCGTAGTTTCCGTCCCCGATCAATACGGGGATAAAAGTATCCTATGTTTAAAACATAAGGTATCTATATACCAAATTTCGACTAAATCGATCCAACCGTTTTGCCGTGAAAGAAAGACAAACATATAAACAGACAGGCACACTTTCCCCTTTTTAATATTAGTATGGAATTTTGGTACATAGGCAAAAAAGGTCTGGCGTAAACTAAAATAGTTCTTTAATAAAGACCCTGTCGTAGACGTCCAGCTGATTGGGCACCACGATGGGCTCGCGTTAAACTCGGGAACTGCTAGTCCAAATTGAAAAATATATTTGTGTTTTTAGTAATAATAGCTGCTGCCCCCGACTCCGTCCGCGTGGACTTTCATATTAACTTTGACCCCCCCTTCCCCCCTTTTAACCCTTTTTTCCAGTAAAAAAGTAGCCTATGTTCTTTCTCAGGCTCGTTCTGATCGGTTCAGTAGTTTTAGCATGATGTAAAGACAGACGTACAGACTTACTTTCGCATTTATAATATTAGTATGCAGCAGGAAAAATTAATATACTCAAAGTCAAAACCAAAATATATATTTATTTAATCAGGTTGCAGTTACAGTCGCATTAACGCTTTTGAATCGTCATAGCATTTTAGTATGTCAAAGCATGAAACAAACACCGGTTCGGAATGCAGTTTCTATAGAGAAGAACCGGCAAGAAACTCTGATAGTTGCTCTTTTAACATAAAAAAAGTACCAACAGTATAGGAATACTTCAAACAGTTAACCATTATCGACATACCATGTCTCAGGCCATAAACGGTTAACAATATCACTTATAATCATTCAGAAAAAGAAAAAAAAAGACATTTTCTCCATACAAAGTGATACATAATTTTTTTTCATAGAAATAAAACAGTTTTTTTGTTCGGTCGGTACCATAAGTATATACCTATGATTACGTATTTTTTATTTGCATCAAAATCTTAATGCGGTTCACAGAATACATCTACCTACCAAGTTTCATGGATATATATAAGGTTTTTTGCCACTTTTTTGGCAACGGAACCCTAAAAATGAAGCATCAGAATTTACGTGAGGTTATGTGATTATTTTGGGAGCGTCTGTTAAGCAATACGGCTGAAGGAAAGTGTCTGGCAGTATTGGCGATTTATTTATGAGGTTATTGCCTAAAACATATGTGAAGATCAGCCATTAGAATTCACGTGAGGTAGATAATGTTTTTATGTACCTTGATTACTTGATACCTAAAAATTGGCCGTCTGAGCAAGCTAGCAGGTAAGCATACGTTCTTAGTATATACTAACACTACTCAATCGTTCCACATTTCGTTCTTGTCAGTCGTCAGATACAACTTCTTACCAAATTACCAATACTTATGAACCAAAAACTTATGAACTGCTATCGCATGAATTTCCATTTAGTTTTCACCAATAGATTACATATTTGGTATCTAGATGATATAATTTATTTTTACTGATGATGACAAAATGTTGTTGGCAATTACTCACTCAGATTGATAAATATCAAAATAATCATTCCGTGAGAACATGTTACGATTATCTGATAAACTATTATTAAATATCTAATTTTGGTTTATGAGTATTTTAGCGAGACGGAGTATTGATGGAGCAACCGATTTTCTTTGCTTACATCTTATTTCTATTACAACATTTTTATTTAATTATTATAGTCGTTTTATTTCCCCTTTAAATATTTTTCCTCTTGAACCCTAAAGTTGTATGGAAAGCAAGGCATGGCCTGGTTATACTTATTTGATATTGTATCAATGTTTTCCTTCTTTGTAATCATGGTAAGCCCTGCATGCAAAAATTGCTAATTGAGTTTTTTTTTGGATTAAGTCTTCGACATGAAATGATTGTGTTTGTTATTCTTTTCAGGAAAGCAGCCAGAGCTCGGCCTTAGGCTACTCCGTATAGACACGACGAGCCAGTTCTCGGCTCAAGCGGCAGAGAAGTTCGGCTTCAAGTGCGTGTACCAAGCCGCGTACACCGAGCTGGCCGGCGAGCCCATCGTGGTGCCCGACCCGCCGCACGTCTACGACAGGGTCTTTATTAAGGAACTCTTTTAGTCTACGCCAGATATATTATGAATGTAGAAATGAAATATTTATTTATTGCCATTACTTTTATGTATTTTATTACTTACCAATTTTTACGTCGTACTTTATTGTGTAGACGGAGAAAGTTATAGACTATTAGTGGGACTGGCCACTTATGATAGAAAGAGTATTTAAATAGTAGAGGGACATAGGCTACTTTTTTTTAATCAACCCCCAAAAGGTTGCAGAGGGGTTGAAAGGATTAAAAGGGGGGAATGGGGAGTCATAGTTTATATAAAAGTCCACGCGAACACAGACGCGGGCAAAAGCAAGTTGTTTTATACAATGTAAAAATGATATTCCTGATTGTGTCTATTGATTATTTTTTGCGGCATAATAATATATTCGACGCCGCATGATACCTTGCACCCTCGAAAATTAGAAATAACAAGTAGTGGTATAATATTTTGGGCAAAAATATTTTTTTTTGCCACCATACAATTTTTAAATACGTCTTCAGATGGATAATTAAGGCTTTCCTTATAACAAAGTACATAATGTTTACCCGGCATATTTAATATTGACAAGTGCCAGCAGATAATCCGCCAATGTGTCAAGTATATTAATAAAAATCTCCTCCTTTTAAAAAGTAAAAATAAAAATCATTTGATTCAGATAGGACCATTTAATGGCAGGATTCAAATTCTTTACATTAAAACGTACAGAAAGAAAACCAAAGATAGATTGTTTCATCTATTTCTTTCGCATGAGAGTAAGAAAAGCTTATGTCTACCGTGTGTAGAAACGAGACAGCATGAGAATATTTTTTTTTTCGATCTTCTTGCTCCTGTTTTTGTTTTTTTTTTGTCTACGAACGAGTATCGAGGATTTTCTGAGCCTGGTAAGAACATTTTACAATTCAATCTTACAACATTTTGCCAATATAATAACGTATTAAGAAGTTTGGTTATTTAAAACCAACGATCCAACAGCCTAATAAAAATATAGCACGAGTTGGAAATAAAACGAGGTCATGTTTGATAGGTACTATTTTTTTTATTTTAAAACAGTTCTTTTTTGTATTCTATTCAAATACATTATTACTAAGGACAAATACAGTAAAAACTTGGTCGTAATTATTTAACTATGGGTTTACATTATTTTTATAACCTTTGTAGTTACCGATATTTGTGGTATTTCTCAACGTGGTCTTGCTATGTTATGTAAATTATTATTAACAATTTACTCATAGTTAAGTTTACTATTTCTGTATTAAAGAATATATAATATTATTAGATTTTTAATAAAATTCCAATTGCCAAAATACATAAAATAATACAAAAAATTTGCTCTTACTTTTCAACATTCATATGAAAACAACCAATCTATAACAATAACAACAACCAAAATCCAACGATTAAGAATTTTCTTGGCTGCTTTTATACAATCTTGTTGTTCATTGTACCATTATATCTGATAAATATCGTTAAAAAAACAAATTGCATTTAAATTCACTTAAGAATAGTAAGTACCTACATAAAATACATCAAGTTCAAGCCAATATCCAAACAGTGATTAAATTTCTTAATCATTTTCCTGTTCAAGACTAATTATCTACATCTAGTACGGATTATAATTTAAAACAGTTCCTTAATAAAGACCCTGTCGTAGACGTGCGGCGGGTCGGGCACCACGATGGGCTCGCCGGCCAGCTGGATGTCGGTGAATGCAGCTTTATACACGCACGTGAAGCCAAACCTTTCTGCTGCTTGTGCAGAGAATTGGCTCGATGTGTCTATACGGAGTAGCCTTAAGCCGAGCTCTTTGCCTGCTTTCCTGAAAGACACAAATATTTTATTAGTTAAAGTCTGCCAGAGACCAGAGATAGTTAGTACATAGGGCAATTGAGATCGAATTTCTGATGAAAATTACCCACCGCTGCCTATAAAAGTCTTCTTCTGCAGTTCTGAAGTGTAATGGATTTTAAAATACCCAAAATTACTTATTGCGTATTAAATTTCTTTTGAAGTCTGAAGATTATTAATAAGGTTTATTACAAAATCCTTAAGCATAATCAGTAACGTAGGTAGCCAATGACACTGGCGAATATTGTTACTTTCTATTGTTCTACATCTACAAAAACATAGTACACTACACCTCTAACTACACCTCTTTGTAATATTAGTATAGATTGTCTATTCATTCTAAAAATAAACAAATAAAGTAACCATGACTATGCGTTTTAACGTTGGTCGTTATTAACAATACGTAATACAATGTATCATCCTGATGCAATTTTAATATGCAGGATAAATATTACCAAGAACTTGCAAAGAAGGAAAACATTTCTGCAGATATGAAATAATTATTATCAGACTATGACAATTGAAATTAAAGCTCTTTAGGTCCTGTTGGCTTTTAATAATTTCTCATAAAACTCAAAGAATCAAAAATAAAAAATGTGTAAAGGAAAAATTAAACGACCATTAAAACCAATTTAAATTACGACTGGGAGGTTTCTGGTATGGTATAAACCTGTTCTAATGATTCCGTCGTGCTAAAATACCAATTAACCAAAAATAGAACCAATTATAGACGGAACCAAACTTTACCGCTTAGCGCAGTGGTTGCAAAACTGCTTTCTGCGCGAAGGGAATGGGTTCGATCCCCACACCGGAAAAATATATTTGTAATTTACATTTGTATTTTTCTGGGGTCTGGGTGTTGCTACATAGCAACATGTGGGTGTTGATACATACAATACATATTGTATGTATCTATTTACAAAAGAAAAGTATGTATATGTAATTTATTCCGTTATCTATGTAGTTGCTATAACACAAGCTTCTGCTTAGATTGGAACTACATGGCGCTGTGTATAAATGTCCGGAAAATATTTATTTATTTATTTATTTAATTACGGTCGTACCTAAGTACAATAAAATAATAAAAATTTCCTGTAAATAGAACTACTTCAATCAAGGCGTTTTTGACTTTGACAATAACAAAATACTTATGAAGTCTATTTTTGGACGTTTATCAGGTCATCAGATATGCAACATGTTTTCAAAGAATGATAATTTTGATATTTATCATATTGATTGAGTGATTGTCGAAACAATTAATTGCAAACGTTAGTCTGAAGTGGAAAATAAAGTTACATCATCCATACTCACTCGAGAACTACTTTATTTAGTAAAAAACGAAAACCTATTCAACCACTTCATACGTTTATCAATAACAGAAAGGCAGACAGATGAATACATATATGATAACAATGTGTTATAACTTATAATTTGTATCGATTCCAAAAGAATTGGTTGTATTTAAAGTGTAATGTTTGCACTTTAAAGCAAGCAATACGTCTTAAAGAATAAGTCAATATATTTATTTGTTTACTATAAATATCTCAAGATAAAAATAAATAAATATCTGGTTATCAAACTATAATTACCATTCAGTAGTTTTGGCGTTAAAGAGCAACAAACATCCATATCTCGCAAACCTATCAGGAATTGCAAAATTAGCTAACATCTTCCAAAATTATTCAAATATAACTTACTCAGTCTCCACCATCAATCTATTCATGACTCCCTTATTTCTCCAAGAAGCTTCAGTGGCGGCCAACTTGACTTCGAACAGTTTATCATCATCAGGGTACTTGGAGCTGAGCTGCGCCCCTTGCTCACGGATGTGAAGCAAATTCAGAATCTTGGCAAACTTCTCGCTAGAGCAGTGTTCTAACATATAATTGTAGTCTACAGGCTGAAAGTTTTTTAAAAAAATATAATGTGTTGTTAGGTAATCCCCCTTGGACCTTGATATGTAACCTACATCCTATAGGTACTAAAATATAAAGCGGAATAGTTCCACGCCGTGCTCGAAAAATTGCGGATTTTGATATATGAGAGGAAACCGTGGAGAGTGGCTAACTTATATATTCTATAAAAAATACTACATGCCCTGAGCAGCAAAATAGAATAATATCAGAAAAAGGTTTATCACGTATTGAGCCGCAGTACACATCTTGATAAACTTAAGGCCATTATGTGGGAAGTTTTCAAATAATTGATACAAATAAAAAAAATTGTCACAATTACAAAGTCATATTTTCGGCACATTCCAACGTATAGGAAAAAATATTGAGTGTATAATATGTGTAGGAAGTTCTAGAAGCAAACGAACTGTTATAATTATTACATGTATATGTTATTGCACACCTGCATCCCTATCCTGCCTAGTCAGCATTTCCGCTCTCAGGCACACCTCCCAACCTCACTCCTCATACACAAGCCAGACAGTCCCATTCCAATCTTCTAAGTCGACGGTCGTGTTCAAAATCAATTAAATTGTTTTTTTAAAACCTAAATCTCCTAAAGCGTTATAACATTAATGGTGGCAGCGTAAAGGGATCAATAAGTAAGATCCTCGGTATCAACCTCCGTTACACCTCCGAACCCAGTGAGTGAGTGAAAAGCTTAAAAGTGTCCTAAGTGAAAAGTCCAAAAGTGTCCTAAGTGAATATAAAAAAAAAGTGTGTCCTAAGTGAATATAAAAGAAAAAACATTAATCTATTGTCACGGTAGCGTGGCCTTGGCGACGCGACAACACGGTAACACCCGTAGTCAATCCTTATCACCTGCAAGTTCCAAGAAATATGTTCGTTGTTACGATACTAGCCGCATTCCAGTGAGTCTATTTAATTATTGTACTTTAGTCATTGCATTTAATCTGTAAATTATTGTCTCCCGAATTTATAATTATATTACAATAGTAATTCTACAAAATAAAGTATTTGTTATTACCTTGCTACAATATATTGTTATTAACTATATTTAATCATGGCCGAAAGATCACAGAGCCCTAAATCGGAAAAACCTGATTTTATTGTTACTGATACAGAAAATGAAGAAGAAAGCCAAAGCCTTTTACCTCCCCCTCAGGGACCCGTTACTCGATCAAAAAAGAAAATTATAGCTACACCCACTAAGTTAGAAATTGATACAAATACTTTGTTAAAATTTATAAAACCATATGACGGAAGCCGAGAGAAACTTAATTCCTTTTTAGTAAATTGTAATAATGCATATGAATTAGCGTCTGATAATCAAAAAGATTTATTGTTCAAATATATTTTATGTCAATTACACGGCAAAGCCGAAGCTGCATGCTCTATTCAGCAGTTTCAAAACTGGTCCCAATTAAAAGAATACTTAAAATTACAGTTTAGCGAAAGGAAACATTATGCCCATCTACTCACTGAATTGCAGGAATGCAAACAAAGAAGTAATGAAAATGTTAGCCAGTATGCTCTAAGAATACAAACTTGTTTATCAGAATTACTCACAGAAGTCACGATTTCGCACGGTCATAAGAGCCGTGAAATGTGTGGACGTACTGCAGCAATGGAGGAATTAGCTTTGCATCATTTCCAAATGGGATTGGTGCCGCGTATCTCAAATGTTATTAGATGTAAAACCCTAAGAAATTTAAATGACGCTATTAATGAAGCAATCTCCGAAGAACGAATTCAATTATCTTTATATAAACATAGTCAAAATTCCTCCAATATGCAACCACGTCCAGGCCCTTCAAAACCAAACATACAATTTTTTAGACATAATCAACCAGCGCCGAATTTCAATAAGGCCAATCCTTTTACTAGCTCCTATATACCTAATAACCGTCCAAATGCCCAAACCTCTCCGAATCCAATCTGTAGATATTGCAAAGCCCCGGGACACACCCTAGAACAGTGTCGCAAGGGTGAGGTCTTTATCAGGTTCATCATACAAGTAATTC
>JADANM010005719.1:8059122-8069734 GCA_026213755.1 Eurema hecabe
CCACCATACAATTTTTAAATACGTCTTCAGATGGATAATTAAGGCTTTCCTTATAACAAAGTACATAATGTTTACCCGGCATATTTAATATTGACAAGTGCCAGCAGATAATCCGCCAATGTGTCAAGTATATTAATAAAAATCTCCTCCTTTTAAAAAGTAAAAATAAAAATCATTTGATTCAGATAGGACCATTTAATGGCAGGATTCAAATTCTTTACATTAAAACGTACAGAAAGAAAACCAAAGATAGATTGTTTCATCTATTTCTTTCGCATGAGAGTAAGAAAAGCTTATGTCTACCGTGTGTAGAAACGAGACAGCATGAGAATATTTTTTTTTTCGATCTTCTTGCTCCTGTAAACAGAATTCATGTTTTTGTTTTTTTTTGTCTACGAATGAGTATCGAGATTTTCTGAGCCTGGTAAGAACATTTTACAATTTAATTGGACAACATTTTGCCAATAAAACGAACATGTTTGATAGGTACTATTTTTTTTATTTTAAAACAGTTATTTTTTGTATTCTATTCAAAAACATTATTACTAAGGACAAATATAGTCGGTTAGTAAAAAATTGGTCGTTATTATTTAACTATGTGTTTACATTATTTTTATGAACTTTGTAGTTACCAATATTTGTGGTATTTCTCAATGTTATGTATATTATTAATAATTTACTTATAGTTAAGTTTACTATTTCTTTATTAAAGAATATATGATATTATTCGATTTTTAATAAAATCCCAATTGCCAAAATACATAAAATAATACAAAAAATTTGCTCTTACTTTTCAACATTCATATGAAAACAACTAATCTATAACAATAACCAATATCCAATGATAAAGAAGCTTCTTAGCTGCTTTTATACATTCTTGTTGTTCATTGTACCTTTATATCTCATAAATAGCGTTAAAAATACAAATTGCATTTAAATCCACTTAAGAATAGTAAGTACCTACATAAAATACATCAAGTTCAACAACAAATAGTGATTAAATTTCTTAATCATTTTCCTGTTCAAGACTATAATTACCTACATCTAGAAAGGACTATAATTTAAAAGAGTTCCTTAATAAAGACCCTGTCGTAGACGTGCGGCGGGTCGGGTACCACAATGGGCTCGCCGGCTAGCTTTATGTCGGTGAATGCAGCCTTATACACACACGTGAAGCCGAACCTTTCCGCCGATTGTGCGGAAAACTGACTCGATGTGTCTATTCGGAGTAGCCTTAAGCCGAGCTCTTTGCATGCTTTCCTGAAAAACACAAATACTTTATTACTAAAAGTCTACCAGTGACTAAAGACTTGTTTTAGGGCAATCAAGATTGAATTTCTAATGAAACGCATCGCTATCTATAAATATCTAAATTTAAATCCCCAAAATTACTTACTGCCAAATAAATAACCTTTGAAGAACTTAATAAGGTTTATTACAAAATCTTTTAGCATCATCGGTAACATAGCGAATAACACTGGCGAATATTGTTACTTTCTATTGTTCTACATCTACAAAAACCTAGTTATAGGAAGCGTCACGAATCTTTAGCGCTGAACGAAACCTGTTAAAAATAAGGTATAAGTCAAAAATAAGGTATCGAGGGGAATGCACGGCGCGCGGGGCGCGTGATCGTCGGGTGCGCGAGCGTTGATTGGTTCCGCGTTCTCTTTCTCGCACCAATACGTCAATTACGAGCGCGATTCTACGCGCTATGCGTATACGATGCGCAGCTATTCTCGTCCAGCGCTAAACATTCGTGACGCGACCTATACTAAATAAACCTCTTTGTAATATTTATATAGATTGTCTAATGTCTATTCATTCTAAAATATAAACAAATAAAGTAACCATGACTATGCGTTTTAACGTTGGCCGTTATTAACAATACCTAATACAATGTATCATCCTGATGCAATTTTAATATGCAGGATAAATATTACCAAGAACCTGCAAAGAAGGAAAACATTTCTGCAGATATGAAATAATTATCATCAGACAATGACAATTGAAATTAAAGCTCTTTAGGTCCTGTTGGCTTTTAATAATTTCTCATACAACTGAAATATTCAAAGGTAAAAAAAAATAGATTAAAATAAAAATATGTTACGACTGGGAAGTTTCTGGTACGGTATAAAGCTATTCTAATGATTCCGTCGTTCTAAAATACCCATAAACCAAAAATAGAACCAATTATAGATGGAACGTAGTCTTAAGTTCGTTCTTAAGACAACGTTCCATCTATAATTGGTTCTAATATAATTGGTTCTAAAGAAGTACAATTAAAGGCTAATAATTAATTTTCATGTCAATAGGAGTATTTTGATAAAGAGAAACAAAATACTTATGAAGTCTATTTTTGTACGTTTATCAGCTCATCGGATATGCAACATGTTTTCAGAGAGTGATAATTTTGATATCACCTTGATTGAGTGTCGAACCAAGTAATAGCCACCGTCAGTTTGAAGTGGAAAATGAAGTTATTTTATCTAGATATATGTACCTAACATATAATATACTCACTTGAGAACTACTCTATGTATTTTTAAAACGGAATGGAAATCTAGGCAATAGCGATTTTATCGCCTACTAAAAGGCAGACATGAATAGATGGTAACTATGTTTTATAATTTGTTTTCAGGCATAAATAATAAATAATTCGACCGTTAAAACGTGTCAAGTAAATCTAATATTAAATTGAAGTTATCATATCTAATTTTTTGCAACAAATATTTCAAGATAAAACTGATATAAATTATATGCACGCCGAACATTTTTAATATTGGATCGTAAAAGATCAAGACTCAAGAGGCCTATATAAATCAATTTACAAACTTTCGTGCTTATGCTATCAGTAAAATTGGCTAATATATGCCAAAATCATTCAAAGAAAACATAGGAAACACAGATATGTTTCCTATGTTTTCTTTGAATGATTCACAGATCTTAACTTACTCAGTCTCCACCATCAATCTGTTCATGACTCCCTTGTTCCTCCAAGAAGCTTCAGTGGCGGCCAACTTGACTTCCAACAGCTTATCATCATCAGGGTACTTGGACCTGAGCTGCGCCCCATGTTCTCGGATGTTAAGCAGATCCAAGATCTTGGAAAACTTTTCGCTAGAGCAATTTTCTAACATCTGATCATAGTCTGTAGGCTGAAATAGTTTGAGGAAATAATTAGGCATGGTGTTTTTAGGTGATTAGGTAGTGCCTAAATCCTAAAGGTACTGTTTTAGGCACTAATTACTAGCGTCGGCTACTTCCTTCTCCCTGCTAGGAAAATTATTTTTAGAATTAATTGTTATATGAGAGGAAACCGCCGAGAGTGGTTAACCTATACCTAAATTATATTACATAAAAGAAGGGCAAATAGTTTCAACTTCGTCTACACCCTGAACAGCAAAATAGGTATTTAAACATGGAAAAAAGCTGTATCGCGGAACCATATAATGTAATTCAAATTCTAAATCAATTATGAGGGTATCTAAATAATAAAACCTACTGGCCTTTTTAACTTTATATTCGTTAGAAGATCCTAAATAAAATACTGAAAATAAAAAACGAGCAAATGACTAAATGAAAACTTCACTTACAAAATGAACTGAGCTAACACCATTGATAAGAACACCGATGATTTTCCCTTCGGAGTCAACAGCTTTAAAGGAGACCCCGGGTAGTATTGATCGACAATATGCGTCCAAATCCGGGCAGTCGTCGTCAACTGATTTGCAATAACCCAACTTTTTATTTAGAGGTTCATCTATGAAGAAATTTCTGGAACAGTAAACAGTTTCAATTCATGTATTGTTTACGACTAGTATTATGTAGGGTTGTATATTTGAGCCTTTTTTGAATACATCGAACATATTTGGCAGGATTTACTACTTTAATATATTGTGTAGTTTTAAGGAGATAATCAAATATCAAATCAATCAAATATAGTGAAATCAAACGGGACATTAAAGATAGAACAGAATATAAACTTTTTTTTTAATTTGAATGTGTTGATCTACGTTTGTTTTCTATTATACTCAGTCTATCGAAAGGTTATTAGTAGACCTTCTCAGTTCCCTGTTATATCGTTCAAAACATTTTCTTAAACTTACCGTTTCAATAGCATCATAACCTCCTCAGTATCACTTTCTTCAACGCGATGAATCGTGAAATCGGCCATTTTCTTCTCTTACTGTATTCAGTTTTAAATATTATATTTTGATGAGACTGGAACAAACGTTAACATTGTGAGTGACAAATAGCATAATAGAACCCAAGGTCAACATATTAAAACAATTATTAGCTCTTAAAATATGTTAAATGTTACTATGTATTCTAATAACAAAGTACCAGCGTTTACTCTTTTCGTATTTCTACGTGGTTGAATGAAATGGATGAACTTCGTGACACTTGATAATAAAGTACTTTAGGCTAATATCAGAAACATCCTATAAATAAAATGTTCGTGCTTGAAATATTACTATGTTTTCTCATTACAAGGAGAGTCGTATCTTTTTCGTGCGTTGAGTTTGTTATAATAAAGTTTTATCTATTTAAAAATTCGATTAGCAATTATGTATCTCGATTATTCTTGATCTACAGATAGATTCGATTAGCGCAAACAAAGTAATAAATTCTTCACCGTTAAATAATAAGTACCTGAGGTGGTCTTATCTTTTGCAACAACCCAGCTCCGACTTATACGTAATAGAAAAAGTTTTTTGTTTTGTTTCATGGACACGTATCGTAACAAAATACCTTCCAAGTGAGTGTATTTATCCATGCTATTCATTTCTTAGCTTATATAACTTGATATACCTATCTTCTAAATTAAAGTCTATTTTTCTCATACTTCGCTTTGAAAATATTCGTAATCTCTTAAATTTATTTCACGTTGGAATACAATTAATATGATCTTCAGTAAATCTTACTTTGTTTTCATTTTATTTAGCAGTTGCTGTTCAATAAAATAGTGACAAAAATCAAGTCTTAGTTGCATGTATATTTTTAAGTACAATCGTGTGTCTTTGTACGTATAAAAGATAAATGGTGGTTTATGAATAACGAGTTCTATGTCATATTATATATCAAATAGTTTCGCGTTTATCGCTTTTGGGTCCTTTAGGATGAAAAATGCGACTCGAAATTTTGGCGGTTAGCGCGTTCATACAAACAAACACAACCAAACTATAGCAATAAAACCATATTAAATTATATTGTATTTAGTTTAATAAACGTATGTACTTATATGGAACATGCATTTTAATTGTAGTTACCGTGTCAGGATAATTTTCTGAATAAACAATGCATTGCAATATCTTTACGTAGGTACTAACCAAGTTATAAACAAACAACTTCCTTATACGATATAAAATAATAAAAATAATAAACAACAGGCTCTGCCCCGCGTTTATAACCGGATAATGTTTATACATAATCTTGCAATCGATGACACGTAAATTTAAAAGTGTATTCATTAAAAATAAAATGAATAAAAACTGTAAAGCTAATCTTGACTTAAAAGTGGTGCATAATGCCGAATTATTCTTCTATTTAAGCATGTAATAAAAAGTGTAAAATAAATAAACTACGCTATCATGTCGAGTATTTTTAGATAAAAATATTTACATACCGACTGCGAGATACTGTTGTTAAAAGATAACACTTCATACACCGTTCAATAAAATACAATCACTTTTTAGACCACCGTAATAATTCCCGTAATAAAAGCTAATTTATTACGAGTTTTCGCGGTGTATTTTTGGCGTAATGCGTATTATGTGTTTCGCTGAACTGGACTGACTGGTTAACACGTCAGATATATTTTAAAACGTCAATGATAGTTTATTAATATGTCAGATTCGTAGATATTGGTTGCGGCGTTTATCGTAAGAAAATACGATTCGCGAGGGAAAGCGTATTCCGTGATTTGATAAGGCTAGTTACTGTTAACATTATATTAATTTATAAAATAGATTTCTAATAAATAAGTCAATATTATACTAGTTGTGTATAGTCTTTTCACATGAGAACCGTCTAAAATTTTTAAGTTTTGAACTCAAAATTTGTTGACGGATTTTAATGCAGTTTACTTAAGTTTCTAATTATTCTTGAGGTAATTATTTAACATAACTTGAGGTATGTATAAATTTACTGAAAGTATCAAAGGTGGTTCCTGATTTTTCACTCCTACAAAACCCAAAACCTAGATAATTAAGAAGATTGATGTAAGTAAAACAATTGAACCAATGTTTTTCATAAGTTTTGAACAGCACGAAAAATGGTATTTTATAGTGAAGAATACAGCTATTGTTAAATTCAAATTTAATAAACAGACCAACGGAACGAGCTGTATACTTGTGAAAAAGTTTGAGGAATGATGAAAACAGATGGCGCTAATGTCAATCAAACATTTTTTAACATTATTATGTAAACACTTGCAAAGCTAACAGACTTATTTATATTGACCCATTTCATGTTTAAATGACTGTAATGTTTAATAATTAATTAATACATAGCAGGGTGTATTTTCTTACTTAAAAAGAAGAACTAGTAACGTTTGCTGGTTCGTATCTTTAGTAACTGTCGTACTAACTAGTAACTAGTAGAGTACATAGCTGTTTTGTAATATTATGAGCATTCAATAGTATCATAATATAATAAATAAACTAAAATAAATAAAGTTCCAAGCTAAGCCGAAGCTTGTGTTATGGCAATTAGATAACGGAATAAATTACATATACATACTTTTCTTTTGTAAATACATACATACAATACAAAGCAACACCCAGACCCCAGAAAAATACAAATATATTTTTTTCCGGTGTGGGAATCGAACCCACGACACTTCGCGCAGAAAGCAGTTGTGCTACCACTGCACCAAGCGGTCGTCAATATGTAGGTTTAATAAGTATATATATGGTATACATATTATAAAATGAAACACAGTACACATTTTAAAACATTTATTCAGATTAATACAAATTGTTACTTAATTAGATACAATTTTAGTTAATTATACACAATTTTCGACTAAGTCAACGAATGACGCTTATAAAATAGACTTATATTAATTTTGTACATTAAAGGAACATCTACGCTATTTGTTACTCACTGCCAGTTTCTTATACTATCACACTTATATACCGCATTGCTTATATTTTTTGCAGGCGTTTTTAATACATCGAAGCTACCTGACTATATATAAGTTTATTTTTTGAAGATCATACGAGTCAGGGAGTATAATTTACTATACTAATTAGCTAAGCTTTGAATCGCCTAAAAATCCGACTACAAAGTCGTTTGCAGAGTGATTTTTGGTTTTGTTTATCACAAATAGTTGTGCATCAAATAAATATATGGGACATTTAAAATAGATTTTATTCTTTGGGCCTGCCAGAATTGATATTGTTTTTTATGTAGCCTAATTGAATAAAGATACTTTTGACTTTGACTTTAGCTTTGAACGTAAATTATTGTATCACGATTTTTGTTAAATTTGCTAAGCAACACTACTTTTTATAGTTAACTACTTTTAATAGTTAAGTAACTTAATGATACTAAATTATGTTTATATACAGTTATGTAGATCTAAAGTTGAAGATTACAAATATAATACTACATTTAAACTATAAGTATTTTCATAGACATTCAGGTACCTGTAACAAAAGGTATTTTTGTATTAGTTATACTATATTTGCGCACACTTGTCTTTGAAAAAAAATAGATTTAATACGAAAAGACGTAGTCTGTGGTCCTTTCTCCGACGCCTTATGGATGTACCATAAGGTTTTATATACTATGGAAAAAGCTGCTAGATTGTAAAAGTATCTAACATGATAAATCTTAATTCGAATTGAAAATACCTTCTACATCCCTTAATTTCTCTATCTAGATAAAATAGCAAAGGTTCTTTCCTATTTATTAAAAATCCAGCAAGTCAACTGCGTTATTATTTTGCAATTCATGTTTTTTTTTAGAATAGGCTAAAAAGAATCAAACGAACCACCTCGTGGTTACTAGGCATAGTCTCAACTGTAAAGATAACTAGACTAATGAGTCTTAACATCTTGTGACTTAAAGCCGGGAGGTTTGGCTCAGAGCAAAGCTCCAGGTAGCGCTGCATTGGTTATGCGCTAGCGTTTCTTTTTTTAGCAGGAGTACGTCCAGATCGTCTCATCACTTCGGGGCCATCCATAAAGTACGGCCATCCATATAGTATCGAAGTGTGACATTGTGTGACAAGGGGCATGGGAGGGTCAATTCAATAATATTGTGACGTCACATGTCAAAATTTTAAATACTAAAACGCAAAGTTTGGATGTGAACTAAAAATTTTAAAAAATTATAAATAATTTAATTTATCTTTAAATACGTACATATATTTAAAAAATGTGTGACGTCACATCAGGAGGGGGGGTTATAAAAATGTGACAACCTGTGACAAGGACGAGGGGAAAGGGGTTCAAAAGTCCTAAAATTTGTGTGACGTACTTTATAGACACTACAAAAGTATAAAAAAAAATACAATGAATGAGCTTACATTACAACTCCTTGATATAGACTCTAGCTTCAAGATGCGGCGGGTCTGGGTGCGGCGCGTACGGGATGTGCTCGTACAGTACCGAGTACACCGACTTGTAGCGGAGGCGCTCGGCCGCGGCCGCCGAGAACGCGGACGTCGTGTCCATGCGCAGGGCTCCGGCACCCACCTCCCGCGCTATGCGCCTGGAACAAACATAACTTGAGTTTATAAAACGTAATTAAAACGATACATTTCTGGAACAAATATATTTTAAATTGATAATACCCAATAAAATGTAATCAAAACGCTACATTTCTAGAACATACATATTTTGTTTGTTATACGTAATAATTGCGCTATATATCTGGAACAAATACATTTTAAATCTATAATACGTAATAAATGCGCTATACGTCTAGAACAAATATATGTTAAAATTATAATACGTAATAAATGCGCTACACGTCTGGAACAAACATGTATTAAGTTTATCATACATTCATAATTAATTCGCTCAACGTCTGGAGCAAACATATTTAAGTTTATTTATAATACGTAATTATTTTATCCATTTTCCATTTTTTTTTCTAAAAATCGAGAGCTTTGAAAAAGCGGGGTAACCTATGACTTGTCGTAAGTTACCAACTCGGTCAATTAAGCACTCGTAAGAGCTGTTACGATAATATGTTGCCAGCCAAATGTATACTTATATATATTTTAGTTTAATTAATCTTACGTAGAAAATTTTCCCTACAAAAATTATTTTTTACTTTAATCGGTAACGGTTGCGTGCTAGTTAATTTTAAATTTAAAGGACCACTCGTATAATAAGCCACAACAAAACTAACAGCTCGCGGATAAAATCACAAAAAAGACCTTTAAATATTCAATCCTTGACAGCAGTTTTGGCCACCCGGAAGATTTAGTCGTGATTATATCAACCCATTATCAACTCGATGGCTAGTTGGTTTCGCGTTGTAATGTAATTGTACGCAATCTTTGTTATTGTTCACATTTATTGCATTATCGCAACATTTCCGGGTTGATAGGTCAATAAAACGGGCTATTTATATATAAAAATAACACAATAAACAGGCAATAACTTAAGGTAATTACTATGACATAATATACCTCGGTTAATTCGATTTAATTAGCTCATTGTAAAGTTTTTATAGACGACTGTTTATGTTTAATTAATATGAAATAACGCTATTATTTTTTAAGCAGTAGGTATTGGGTAAGACAAGTACGTTAGAAGTTCAGATATTAGCTTGTTTTAAAGATTCAAACCCCTTTTTTGCTTGAAAGTTAACAATCAATAATAACACATCCTTAAAAACTTTCGCATTTATGATATTAGCATGGATAAATATAATACATTTATCGATCTTATTCATTTCAGTGAAGAAATCCTAAAAGTTCTATTAAGTGTGTATTACTTATTACTAATATCAATATCGACGGTATATTTTTAATACAATTTATACTAATTTGTAATTATTAAGTAAATCTATATAAGTGTATTCAATAAATATAACTCAAAATCGTCTATATAATTTACTGATTAACCAAAAATATTTCGTACTTTTAAATGTTCCCAACATTATATTATGTTTTGAAATACAATCGTTACCTTTTATAAATGTAACGATTGTATTTTAATTGCAGATTTAACAAATAAACCTTTTATAAATTAATGAAATCTATATAGGTATTTAATTTTGTCTAAATAATTTTTTGTTATGCGATGAAGTAGGGAGACGAGCTGGACGTACTCCTAATGTGAAGGGAAACGCCAGCCCAAACGAAAGCATTCACCAAAATCTTTTTCGTCGTTAAAAAGTGTTCCTACGTCTTTTTAAATACAATAACCTATAATTTATTTAGATACACTAAGAAGCTTACACAATAGGTACTTACACAATACAGGTAAAATAACATTAAACTACTTATATTAACATGTGCTGCTCTTAATTGTGTATACAACGTTAAATAAATGACATCTATAATTTATGTAAACCAGGTAAAGTTCAAAGTATTTACTAAAGGAGACATCAATGATAAACTATAAAAACGTAGATTCAACTTGAC
>JADANM010005719.1:8069834-8089972 GCA_026213755.1 Eurema hecabe
AAAGGAGACATCAATGATAAACTATAAAAACGTAGATTCAACTTGACCTAGGTACTATCGAGTGCTGACCACGACACCTTGGCCTAAACTTAGATTTCCAGTTACTCGGAGTAAGCAGAATTATTTATTTTACTTATAAATAAGACGTTTAGCTTAGAGAAATTATTAACAGCTGAATCATTTTAATCACCGACTATTGATAATTTTAAGTTCGAATACAAATTTATATTGAAACTGAAACGGTGTTAATGAGGTTTTAATAGATCTTGAAAATCAGTCAGTCAGTCAGTTTCTGCTTTTATATAATGTATAGAAGATAGACTAGCCGACCCTTTTCGGCAACACACTCGTGACATCACGAGTGCTCATGGGCGGCGTAGATCACTTTCCATCAGGTGACGCGCTAGTTCGTTTGCCCCCTATTATATAAAAAAACCCTACTTTACCCGACTTTTTACGCTATACTAATCCTACTTGAAACCTTAGAAGCTTAGCTGAGGTATTAAGAACCATCCTCGAACATCCAGGATTGTTCTAAAAAAGGAATTATGTAAATTTTCATTATCGAGTTATGCGCTAACCAACACATTTTGTGATTCATTATTATATAATAGACTAGCGACAGGCCACGGCTTCGCTCCCATATGTTTCCATATTTGCGGCATATTACAAAAATATATGAAACAGTGATTTTCGCTGTTTTTCGGGTTTATTTTGCCTATGATGGCATTATAGCAAATAATTTGTATTTCTAATAATGAAATAATTTTCAAAATCGTCTCAAAATTTCAAGATCTATTAAAACCTCACTAACACTGTTTTAGTTTGAATTTAAATCTGTCTTGGAACTTAAAATTATTAATAGAGTTGGTGTTTAAAATGATTCAATTGTTAATAATTTCTCTAAGTCTCATGTATAAGTAAAATAAATTATGTAGGTACACATATTCTTCATGATATCTCCAAAATGAATATCGGCAAATTTTTATTTGGGTTAGTGACTTATATAATTTAGTATAGAAGTCGAGGGTAAAAGCTAGTGAAATATAAAAAAATAACTATTTATAAAATTTCAAGAGCCCTAAAAGAATCGATAAAAGTTGCATGTTTCATTGTTTTTATCCTTTGTTTGGAGGGTAATTATGTTTTTTTCACATAGCAATACAAAACCCTAAGGACAAATTGATTATGCTTGTAATTATTTAAACGAGGTGATTGTGGTCATTTCTTGACTTTTATTTATATTTTTTTATGGTCGTTAAAACAATTCTCACAGCTATTTACCTAATTGTATAAAAAACGTTATTGAAAATGTTGTTTGAATTTAAGTGGAAGATAAATTAGCGTTTATACTAAGCGATAAATAAATTTAAATATTTTAAAATTATTTATAATTTTTAAACAATAAACTTGTAAAGCACAATGGATTTAACTTTATTAAATTTAATTAATTAGAGAGATAGTCTAATACTGGGAGCGTGCCTAAAAAGACTGATTAATTAATTATTAATAACTATTTGTAGATACCTTTTATTTTAAACTAGCTGTTGCTCGCGACTTCGTCCCCGTCGGATCTATTTCTATTATTGTGTTATAGTGAGTCAATCTTAGCAGATAGATATATACTGTCGAGGACTTTTTTTAGATCATTTAAAGAGGAATAATTCTCTCATACATATTATTTTTGTATTTTGAACAGTTTTCGCAGCGCACGCAAAGGAAGGCCTCAAAGATGAATAATTTCCCCCGTTTTTTCCATATTTTCCTTTATATCTTCGCTCCTATTAGTCGCAGCGTGATGTTATGTAGCCTAAAGCCTTCCTCGATAAATGGTCAATTCAATAAAAAAAGAATTTTTCAATTCGAACCAGTAGATCCTGAGATTAGCGCGTTCAAACAAACAAACAAACAAACAAACAAACAAACAAACAAACTCTTCAGCTTTATATATTAGTATAGATTAGTATAGATATAGATGAGCAACATTCAGCGTTTCTTCCCTTTCATTTCTAGAATTTCTAGAAACTACTTTAGAAACTGATAGTTAAGTTTTGTTTTATAATACTATGACAAAAAAGGGTTACAATATAGCCTAGTTGAATAAAAATATACCATTTCACTTTGACTGTCAAAAATCTCGTATCAAAACATTGTATACACCTTCATTTTTATGTATCTAAAAATATTATAAAGATAGACAAGTTAGAACTTAAAATACACATAATATCCAATATAAATAATATTGTTAATAATATGTCTATCCGAGTCTGTTGTCAAGTCGACTACATAAAGTTCTGTTGACAATATAATGTACGGCGCTGTAGTATTCCTATAGCAACAATGCAACATAATTATCGTATTAACATAATATATGCAAGCCTGTCACTTCGCTTGCAATTATATACTAGTTAACTATACTAGTGTTATACAATAAGTATAGATGGAGAAGAAAAAAAAAATCCGTAAAGTTTTTTAACGAATATTATGAAGATTAAAGAAAGGGTAATAAGGCTTAATTAATGATACTTATAAATAATTGATATATCCACAGGTTAAAGCTATTCTAATCTCGAAATTAATTTAGCTGGAATAATCAACCCTAAGTCAAAATGGTAAGTATCGATATACCTTAACTTTCGGCTTTAGTTGGTAGTGCTACATGCGAGTCCAACATAAATCATCCATCTCCCTCAAAGTAGGATGGTAACAGGATTTCCCTTCAATGAAAGCCTGCAATAGTCTCCTAACAATCTAGAAACTTCAGCTTAATCGGTTGAGAGTATTTGATTCAAAATCGGGTTGCAAGATTCCATACAAACATTCTTACATAGATTAAAAGTTTAAAAATAATAATAATTAAGCCTTTTATTTCCGAATAAACAACATGTGAACTTAACATGTTAAATTGTGTTATTTACATACGAATGTACGTTGTATTGAATTTACAAATTGTTACAAAATGTCCCTTATTTCGGTGTGCCTTCTGCAACTCTTTCCACTGCTTTCTGACTTCTGCTATTCTTAGCCAAATGGGGCCTAAGGTCAATTTAAATAAAAGATTTTAAAAATTAAGCTAAAGTACTTATTAGATCATCTAGGAGCAAAACCACGAGGTGAAACTAGTCGTAATATATGTATCTAAACAACCTGTCACTCCGAATGCAATTATGTGTAGTTATCAGTTATAATCACAGTAATATAAATGTCATGCATAATGTTCAGATTGATTTATAAAGGGCTCAGACAGCTTAGGGCTTAGATTGACCCTTGAGCTTCGAGAATTGTCGATTCTTTTTATAGTAAAAATCAATTTATTATAATTACTAGTTCTTTTATAATGTTTGTAATTTTTCTTATCTATAGAAGGAAATCATTTATGTTTCTGGGTGCGGTTTCGTTTATGGGTCTTATAATTAACAAGCCGTTTCTCGCGGCTTTACCTGCCTTAAAAAGATCCTGTTAAAATTATTTAATGTTCTGTTTACGATTTTTATAGTCATTCAACTGTTTCAGTCTGAAACGAATGTACCAAGTTATGAATCAATTAAATAATTTATCTGTTATTTAACTTTTAAGTTTTAAACCTAAGCTTTGTTCGATACGAATATACAATTATTTAGATCCAGTTAAATAGTTTGTTATGTCCTAGCAGATGCGACTGCGTTCATGCTGTAGATACCTTTTTATCTTTTTAAAAGCATCCTTGTACTACAAAGAAAATTCAAAGAAAAGAATTTTCGCAATCGTTTCAGTATCAAAGACAATGGTTATTACCTCACGACAAACCTTTTATAGTTTCCGCTAAATACTACCGCGTTGTAGAAAATCAAATATCCAATTTATGTGGCCGTTTTAAGGCGAACTAGTATCGTTTCCGCGATAAGAAAAAATACAGCAAGAATCTAGTCGACTGTATAAGTAATGTATCGCGGTTAGTTACTCATTAATTATTGATTTTTATCGTACTCTAGTTACGTGATACCTGATATTTTTACGCCGAGATCGGCTTGGTGAAGGCAGTAATTCTAGTACGTAAGCTTCTAAAAAGTACAGAGAGATGAGAGAACATTTTTTATTTTATGGCAGGTAAATGATGGTAGCTTAAACCTACGAAAGACCAATCGATTATCCTCAGTACCGCATATGATTTTGCGTGTGTACGAACCAGACTAATAAAAGATAGAAGGAAACAAAGCACGATCGCAATTATTTCATCACAGACAAGATGGGGATGGACTCCGTGGACGCTTCATAGCGTTCGTCTGCAAAATAATTGGTTGCAAAAATGAGCAAACATTTGTCAGGATGTGGCTAGATAAAATTCTTTCGAGATGTTATGGTAGTTCTTTAGGTAGAAGGAGATTCAGTCGACCGAATATCGAGGACCGAGGTGCAAAAAATACTAAGTTTTCCTAAACATAATTTAAATGTAGACTTAAAAACCTTTTGAAAACGTTATAACGAACGATACACGTATATATCTTTATACATAAGAATTGCTTATGTACTTACCAAAACTTTTCCTTTGATATAACGTGATGAATTAACCAGTTTCAGCTTCAGAGCTGTAAACTTCTTCATATCTTTTTTTTTATATTAATGTCCTGGATTGTTTAGTACCCAGTATTCTTATTAACACCCCTATTAAAGAATTGATACATTATTTATCCATCAAATTGTTTTCAGTCTTATAGGTTATTGTAGAAGATTATTTTACTTCATCGTACTTTAAAACAATGGTCTTCGAAAATTGTGCACCATCACGTGTAATTACGTCTGATTTTCTAATGACTTCTAAATACGATTGGTCGCACATTTTTTTCGTGTTCAAGGTTTGGAGTCAATCAATTTTTTGTCACTTACATTACGATACACACGAGACAAACTAACTTATTAAATTCATTTCCTAGTTGCAACAATGTTGCTGTAATGTAATGGTTCTATATATAACGAGTCTGACGTATTGTCTCAAGAAAAAAATCCGGTGTCCGGCTGTTTCTATTTGATTAATGTTGTTATTGCAATGAATTATTATATCGTATAAAATGCGCTTTATTTAAATTGTTTGGTAATATTTTAATGAGAAGTGCGAGAAAAAATTATTAAGTTGTACGACATCCTTTCTACTTTTATCGTTTTACTTTTGTTATGAAATTGCTTTAAATATACACATTTCAATGGATTTAGAAAGAGATATAAATTTATACACTGTCATTTATGACACAATTAAAATGATGAAACTAGCTTCAACGATCCCCCTAGCATAAGTCAAAACAAAGGTACCTTTTCGTAAGAAGGTACGAGGATATAGGATTCTAATCATCATTATGATAATACGAAGACTCAACAGTTCTTATCGGGATGAATATACGAGTTTCAGACATATTCGTTAACCTTTTCCTTCTTACTAACCTAATCCTTTTACGGATACATCAAGGGAACAGGTGAGGTTCAAAACGCAAGCTAACGTAGGGCACGTTAAAATGCCATGATGTTCTTACGCTTCGCGACTTGAAACGGCAAGGCAAGGCAATCTTCACCAAAATATTTTTTAAATCATGAATGATTAACTCTACTAGCTTCGCAGTCTTAATTATATTTCCTTAATGGACATTAGTATATTTATAGTACTCAAAATGGTCTTAGTTAATAGCTATAATAATAAGATATTATAAACTTCTATAGACTTTAAGCTACTTACTCTGTCTCCTCACAAAGGATCCTCATGAGCCCCCGTCCGCGCCAGTCGGGGTGTGTGGACGCTATCCTGAGCTCCAGGACCTTGTGGCAGCTGGCCGGCAGCTTGTCCCAGATCCTGGCTTCCCGGTCCAAGTGACCCAGCAGTTTGAGGATCCTCTTGAACTTGGGGTGAGGACACTCATCCGATTTGTCTGTGTAGTCTACCTCCTGTAAAAAAGGGAATGTTTAGGCCGGGCACGATTCAATGAGTCGTTCTCGATTTGTTTAAATAATATTATATGGAAGACGACGGTGGTTTTTCACGTATCCAATATTACTAGATCGGACTGTGATAAATGTTAGTAAAAGTATTGATTTGCTCTAATAATATGGATCCGGTCTTAAGGTTTAATTCCCACATCATCATACTGTAAAATTTTGTTGAACAGCCACTAATAAGAGTTTGAAACTAATTAAAAGAAAAAAATTGGGTTCGTGATCTGAAATTTCGCTAAAATCATTAAAGAAATAATTTGACTCAGTATTTTTATTACATTTGCCTTTTCGTTCCCAAAGTAATTAAGAATAAAATATGATATAGGTAATACAATAATTAAAACTAAAGCAATGGAGCTCTTGGAAACATGCGATACATACATCGAAGTGTTTTTATAAAAAGTCTGATGACGAGGCGGGATACAATCAGATAACACTTGTTTGCCAAAACATCTAAATCAAAATAAGGAAACTTTTTCCTTTATTTCCTTGTCACAAATTTCCTGAGACCTTGTCTAAGTTAGGGGTCAAGGAGACTTCGTTCTGGGAATAAAATTATGATTGAATTTCCGACGTTTGATGTTTACCATTTCGCCTCGCTGGAGAAATTATTTTTTGAGATAAAGGAAATTGTTTTCCGAACAGTTGCTAACACATGCCAACCTTAGCATAAATAAGATAGATTATATTATATCTAGCGACATCGTGACCTCGTAGTCTAGCTTGAAAAATAAATTATAATGTACTAAATTGTGTAAATACTTGTAAGTTTATTATATTTGCGATTATCTTTTGAATTCATTTTGTAGTTTACTCGAAAATTGTATTCTATTGTTCGCTGATCAGAAAATTGCGAGAAAATATTATTATTTGTCATCGTTATTGCCTTTAGAATTTAATTTGAATACCAAATAAACTGTAAGAGGTCAGAAACCTTATAAAAGATGTCTTCCCGATTTATTTCCAAGAGTTTTGGTCTGTATTGTCGCGTAATTGGGAGGAATGAACGCTTCTTTTTCAAAATATGACGCTTATTTAAATCCCTGATTCTATAATATCATTTGACGAAGAAAATATTGGTTTAAGAGGTTTATTTTGTAGAATAGTAAACAAAGAAGAATTTTCAGTTAGTTTGAAATACAATACGCTATCTCGTATGGTATTTAAGTGTCATTTATCAGAAAAGAAGCTTACTTTGTTGCTTATTAAACAATTAACATATCTATTTATTATTTTACTTTTATTATGCCGTTGTCTCTTCCACATGTCAACCACAAAAAAACAGTTGAGTACAGGACATAGATCTATACTAATATTATAAAGAAAGAAAGTTTGTGTTTTTGTTAAATTGCAAGCGGTAATCCCGGGATCTACTGAACTGATTTTAAAAATTCTTTCACCAATAGAAAGCCACATTATTGCTGAGTGTCATAGGCTTAATAAAAAACCAAAAAGGATAATTAACATTATGCCCAACGAAGTGGGCACGGGTCAGCTTGTATATTATATAATTACCCTTAAGTCGATTTTAAAATCTTATTATTAGAAAATGTTAACACCTAATTAACAATACAAAATAATATTAAAATCGAATACGTTTTAACACGGTCTTCAGCATTAGTCTTGGTTTTAAAATGTTCTATTATAATAAGAGTATTATGGTCGGTTGTTTGAAAAGACTTAAATGACACCATTACTGCAAAAAATTAATTTTTTGTTATGAAATCTTTTGAAATTCAAATTATTTTGTTTTAGATTCTTTGAGTGACAAATTTAAAGTATGAAGCTTGGTTTTGTTATTATAAAGAGAAATTAAACAATAACTATCATCGAGGCGTAGAAATTTATTTGAGGAGTAAATGTCGGAAACTGCTGAACTTATTTCTTAAAAAGCCGCGTTCTGTTTTTCTACTAGGTACATATTTCAATTTACTACGACATTGAGAAATATAGCATTTAGTTTTCTTTTAGTTATCTTTATAATAGGTATAAGTAGATATAAAAAACTGTATGAAGCTATAATAGGCCATGTGCAAATACAATTCAAAGCACGTATCACTCGAGGGCTGAGACAGTCACACCTGGACAGAAGTGCAATATTAATATGATTATTACTTTAGGCACGCGCCTATTGCGATATTTTCAAAATCAGTATTGTAACAAAGTATTTATAAAGTTTTGTTTTAAGGGATTAAAGGAGATACGAAATTTGTAATATTGATCAGCGATGTCAAGTCTAATGTGTTTCTAATATGCTTATAAAAGTTTATAGAAAGTAAATTATCTGGCATAAAATAGCAGATGAACCATATAAACAGAACTCGAATTATACTTTAATTGTTGAGTCAATTTCTCTTTTCTTATGTTGACTCTAGGTGACCACTGACCTTGTTTAAAAATTTCATACTAATTAAGTAGTTTAAGTAATTGGTTCTTGGTGTACTTTACATAGCATAGTGTTGGTTTTTTAGTCTACTAGTTCTAACCTATGAAATTCTGACTCATTAAGTATTCCTAGTTTTCTCAAAAATGTCATCGTTCTAATTCTAACCACATCCTGTATATGCAGTTTTCTTACAATGTTAAGGTTTCAGCAAGGTTGTATATCATGTCTTAATATATCGCCTACCTCTCTTTTAGCAATGCCATTGATGATCATTCCAACAAATTGTCCATCTTCATCGACCACTGCGACTGACACTCCGTCGTGCAGAGTGCTGGCCGCGTAGTCTTCCAACTCCAAACACCTGGACTCGGGTGTCTCCAGCAAATTGATGGTCAAGTTCAGGGGTTCGTCGCGGAAGAAGTACCTGATAGTGGAAGAGTTTGATAAGAAGGCGCAGAAAATATCATAAGTATCAGTATATAAGGTATATAATATCAGGGGTATGAGTATAGGATCTAAGGTAACAGGATCAAGGAAAAAATAGTCTTTCAATATTTAGGAGTTAGTAAACAAAACTAGAAGTTCTTAGTCAGATGTTTCAAACTACTGAAGACAGAATAAATAGTAAGCCTTCTCTTACACTGAATTTCTAGATCAATGTCAATCGACTAGATTCTAGAATGATCTAAATCGACAGTTCGATAATTCTTTAAGTCTTGACATGTTCAGCCTATTAGTTACTAACTAATGCGAACCTTCTAAGAAAATCGATGACGGGTTCTTTATCATCCGGCGTCAGTTTCCGGAGGCTGTAGGATGGTTTGGAAATACTCCGAGGCCGAAGACTTAACTCTTTCAATTGAGCAGGGACCTTATCCGCCAACTGCAACAAAAAGAGTATTTCAAATCACGTATATGAAACAGAGAAATTTCTTGAATGTTGAAGTTATTTTTGTTCTCTGCAATTCTATATATTATAAAAGAATGTTTATAATCTAATCTTCAGTTTGATTCTGAAACTTTCAGATTAAGTGAACTTAAATAACATTTAAAAATTTTGAACATTCTTCTGATTTGCCAACTTACACGACAAAAGACGACAATTCTTTTATATACTATACGGAACATTAGTGCTATTTAACAGAGCAGAGATGACTGATAATGAAGCTGCAATTCAATAGAAACAAAACACTGTGGGAACATCGTCATCCCTTGCAACTGGACACCAAACGAAGGATTAAGAGTATGACTGGCTATTTAGTCATACCTCGTCATAGCCAATTTAATTCTTAGTTCCTTCATTTATACGACGTAATAAATTAATTCAAACCATGTTTTTAATAAACGTTTCGAATACATTAACGTAGGTAATAGTAGGTCTTTCTTATTGTGGTAGGTCACTACCTAGACACGGGAAATTATCGTTTATAATAATTTTGTCATCAACATGGATTATGCAAATTTAATTCTATGTAATTGGTATAATTGTCAAGTTATGTCAGTCGTAATATGCAGAGAGAATTATTAATTTATCTGTGCTGATCTAGTTGACGTATGTACAAAACAATTTGCTTAAGAATTAATTAATGTTGCATGACAAAGACACGATATAATGCTGTTATAGAGTTGAATCTATTATGTGAATTATATGACAGAAATACAAGCTATTATAGAAGCAAATGTTATCATAAATTAACCAGCGGATTTAACGTCAAAAGTTAATTTACAAATCATTTTCTGTTTATAGATATACGAGTGTCTTAAGGGAGGGGTATTGGGAGTCCAACTCTTTTATATATCTAATCATAAAATTTAGATTATGTACTTAACAAATAATAGAAGCAAAAGGATTACACTCGAGTACTTAGCATAGTATAATAAGTCAATACAGTTTACAATGAAATTAAAACGAATTACAAAAGAGTTAGGTACTTACAGTTAGTTAAAGTCCCATGAAACTTTTTACTTAAATATATGATTAATGTTAAGTAATTACTTATGGGGGAATTCCTCCAGCATCGTGGTATACATTCTCAGTATCAGATATATTAATTAATTATTGTTATATTCATTTATTTATAGTAGGTACATTCTAGTATCAATAAAATAACACCTAAACAAACTTCACGCTGACATTTCCAGGTCAACCAGACAATTTAAGATTCCTACAGACTTAATAAAGTCGTGACTATAAGGTTCGCTAAATTGGTTCAGATACGATCAGTTTGCAGGATTTTACTGTTAAATTTATTTAGAAGTATAGTTCGCGCCATTTAAACTGGTAAAGTGTTGGCAATATTTACCGATTGTTACAAAAGTTCAAACGAAATAATGTTGTTTTAGAACTATTGATTTTTTTATGTATGCTATAGAAAATTTGTGTTATACCACTAAATATCTTTATAGTTAGAGTAAATACTTATTTCATAATGAAAAAGTGTTTATTATTTAATTTGTCCCGAAGTGTTTATTTCTTAAGTCAAAATACTTAATTAAATACGATACAATAAAGAATATGAATATTAAAGGAATATGATTAGTTGATAGAATTGTTACCCATACTCCTTAATAAACTAAAAAAGTAAAGTGTGTGAATCTTAAGAACTACTAAACGAAATTTTTGAAAATAAGGTTACATTCAGAAGTTTCTATATGATAGCTTATCACAGTTTAATCTGATCACCGGAAGTCAATATCCTTAACACTTTCTTTTCCATTACTTTATGTCATTAATTTCTAACGTTATCAGTAAATTACTTCATTAATGCGATTTTTATTAGAAAATAATAACATAAAACTGGACTAATAGTTCTTGCTACAAACGCTTCCAAACTATCGAAAATCTTTAAATTTTTAGTAATTGATTATATTATTAAAATGTACATTCCTATATATATTAATATATGCATTGTATATAATATATAATACAGTATTATATATTGTAGATATTTTTTGTTATTATTCGTTGTTACGACTTACGAAGTATGAATTCTAGAAAAACACAATCTAGGAATAAAAGACAGTAAACATATTTTTTAATATATAATGAACATTTAATATGCCAATTAATTAATATAACTGTGTAATTAAAACCAACCTTTTTAGCTCTGTCAAAATGATATAAATTTCTTACTTGACTTAAGAAATACTGGCAAGTTAATATTTACATTTCAAGATAAAAATAACGGGCGACCTTTAAAAATGAGTTTTAAATTCTATTTTTAAATATAGTCTTGAAATCAGGAAAACGATATTTAACGGTTTTTTTATCTTGCCTCCTTTGTTTAAAATACATATTCGAACAAAAGCTTCAAAAATATGATCGAAAAATTCAAAAAACACGTGTTAAAAATTTTATGGCGGACGTCAGAGATGAACAATGTCATTGTAATAAAGAAAGTAGGAAGGCATAAAGTAATTTATATAAAACGTACGTAACTTAGAAAAAAAGGGTAGGTGGGTGTCTGGGTTCGTAGTAATATGCTCTGGCTTCTCCGTAAGTCTTCGTAAGCCCGAACATTGGGGGGTTTTCTTCACTCGACAATACGCGGTATCAGCGAATTCCTTAATAGCCTCCAAAGTTATAATTATTAGTGAAAGAAAAAAAAAACTACTTTATTTGTATGTGTATTTTATATTTGTATGTGTTTAAACCTTTTTTTTATTAAGATTTATTTATAGCATCAAGTGGTAAGAAACTATCGAATAATTTTTCTTCATAAAATATTGTTTAAACTAGTTTCGTATATTTAGAGGTTACCTGCTATTTAGTAATAAATATTATCTAATTCAGATTATTCACAAGATAAAAACTATATTCCCCTCCTTGCCTTTAACTAAACGGTTCATAATAACAGAAATGCTAGCTTATTAATAGTTTCATAATCTAGCATTGATCTATCAATAACATATCAATTTCCTTTCAATTTATATATTCACAAAGATCGATATATAATATTTCACAATAGTACATGAGTAATTACTATCGTTTACCGATGATTGATTACAAACGATTGTAATAGCAATTTTGTTGACAAGAAAATGGATAGGATCTAACATAGGTAGTGTCTTTATTATGTGATTGTCTTACGTCAGTCATATTGAAATTATATTCGCCTATAGCTATTTTATACATATAAATTTGTCTTGTTTTTCAATAAATAATAATGCCTAACGTCAAATAGTTTAATTACATCTTTCTTCATTCATATATAGAGAACTTTTAAAAGTACTAAGTAGCTTTCGTTAGATGCGTGTAATTACTTCAATTTGACATTGATCAAAATGTCGCACAATGCTCTGTTATTGAAAAACTAGGCTTATCTGTACTTTATGTACAAGGCTGAAATATTGGTGTGTTTGTTTGATCGTGGTTATTTATTAGCGGTCCGATTTGAAACAATGTTTTAAAGTAAACAGGTAACGGTTACATTAAGTAATCCCTACTTAAAAAGTTAATAATAATAAAAATTAAAAATCACAATAAAAAATTCATCTTAAAAATTTTATCAGGTACCTTTTGTCTACATATAAATTTGTATAACACTATTATACGTATATAAAATAAATTATTTTAGTGCAAATAAATTATTTATATATGTTCATTAATATTTCAAGGTTTAAAAATAATTCTTAAAAGCGCTTTATATCCAAACAATGCTGGCCCAATTAGTAAAATTGACAACAAAATTTTATTACAATCATACCGTCTATATAAAAATTACTTAATACATTAATGTATAACTGACTTATAATTAACAGCTGTTCGTGGCAATTTAAATATTATAACATCTCATGTAGCAAAATAATAAAGTGATTTTTTCCCGAAATTACGTCAAACATTTAAGTCACTCATTTTCCTAATTCCATTCTTTTTGAAAAATAATTAATGAATCAAAATCACTTCGCTTGAAACACCAGACCGATTGTCTTATTTTTAATTGGTAAGATTCATTAGCGTAAAGTGAAAAAAACGTTAAAATTGTTATCATGTTTTACGCAAGTAAAACTATACAGCATAGCTTGTCTATCATTAAATTGAGAGCCGGTTTAAGAAAAGTCAAAACATTAATAGTTTTCAAAGCTTTCGTTCAACTTTTGACACTGTCTTTATGTCTGTAAATCACATAATCATTAACCTTTTTTTTCGTAGTGAAAAGGCATTAGTGCCTTCGACCCCTGGAGGGGGGTTCACCCGGGGATATGTGGGGATTACGTGAAAAAAATAATATAAAATATTAAAAAAATACAAACGCATTCTTTATAAAGTGTAACTATCTAATGACATCAAAATCTTATTATCTTCTTATCTTAATTTTAGATAACGTCACGTACGTCACATAACGTCAAGCAAATTCTGGGCTCAAATAAACCTCAATATTCAGGAAGTCAAAATTCTCATATAAATTTTTAACGTTTTTGTTAAGCACCGGTCGGCCTTGACCGCAAAACACACTTAGCGTTTCAGCTCTCAACTGAATGAGCTTTTGTTTTAACGTACAATTATAAACATAGACTTTATTGTCTTAATCGCGTTATAATGAGGTGAGGTAAGCATATATCAAATTTTATTTAATTACATACCTCTGAAGTGTTGAATTTAAAATGAATTAACACGAAACAAATAAATAAAAATCGGGTCAAAATATTTTGTGGTACAAAATTTAGTTCATGAAAATAAATAGTCAATAACTTTCCACATTATTATACCTATTATTTATTATATATACACTCTTCCACTTTTATATTATATAGTATAGGTATAACAATACTAAAGCTGGTATACATTCTATAATTAAAACTTATATTTCAATATATTGTACTCTTTTTTTTTTTTTTATGATAGGGGGCAAACGAGCAGGCGCGTCACCTGATGTAAAGTGATCAGCGCCGCCCATGAGCACTCGCGTTGTCACGAGTGTGTTGCCGGCCTTTTAAGGAGAGGTACGCTCGTTTTTTGAAGGTCCCCAAGTCGTATGTGTTCGGGAACACTGCATGAGAAAGCTGATTCCACAGGATGGTCGTACGTGGCAAAAAGTTTCTGCGAAAGCGCACTGTGCTTGACTGCCAGGTGTCTAGGTGGTGAGGGTGGTAAAGGTGGTAATACTTATGAAAAAAAAAGACTGAGGAGTACCTCATAGTATCTTATAATCGAAGGCTATTATGTTCTTGCTCTATTTATCATATTACTAACACTACCAAAGCCCTATTGTAAGGAAGCACACATTTATTTAATAGTCGGAAGCGATACAGTCACGACGCGGTAGTCAGGAACTAATTGCCAAAGATTTTTATCTCATAACGATATACATTGTTATTTGTTAACGTATTTATGCGAGATCGTAAAATTTGTGTTCGATATTTGAATGTTTTTTTTTTAATTTTAGATGTAAAATGAGAAATGAGATGTGTACGTAAAATGGCGGCTATTTTGGCGGGATATTTAGTTTCTTTTGATATCTTTATCTTTGCCATAGATATCATAGTTCTATGGCAATGATAAAGGTCATGCGAAATAGTAAAATTTGTGTTCGTTATTTGATTGTTTTTTTTTTAATTTTAGATGTAAAATGGCGGCTGTTTTGGTGGGATAATTAGTTTGTTTTGATACGTATGTATCTATGGTTTCTATGGCAATGAAAAAGGTCCATGTGTCCATTAAGAATGGTTATAATACTGCTAAAATTATATATTTAAATTCAGTCATATGGGATTGCGGAAATCTAATTTTGACATATTGCTTTATATGCGTTACGTCAGAAATGTATACCAAGGTTGTAGGGTTCTATAATTGCCAAGAATGTAATTTGATATATAATTTAATTACTATTTATGCTTGAATGGTCAATAATGTGTGTTTATTTAGGTTGTAACCTTAAAGTACTTTGGAATTAATTATTATAGTTTTTAACTGCAATTAGGAAAATGTGTAGTGGTCTTGTGTGATATTAAGATTACGAGAAATTGAGATTATTTAGAAGTTCCAATTTGCTATCGATTTTGTGAGCTAAGTTTTAATATCCATTTTTATGTAACTTTCATTAAAATGATTTTTATTTAAGGGTTTAATTTTCGTTTTTTTTTTTTAGAAAAATATTAGTTATTAAGCTACTACTACTACTTAGTCTAGTCAATCTAGCTATTATTTTTATTAAAGCTAGATTGGTATTAAATTTTTTTTACTAATTTTAAGTTATATACGAAGCAAGTCATTGTGAAGTTAAATTGAAGGAAACTAGTTCTTTTGTTACAGAGCTATATTAGCGTGGTTAATGCCATTGCGGATATACAATAAGACAAACAGAATTCCCGCGAGTGAGCGGACCTCGCTCACGATCAATACCAAGGTCCCAAGTTCGATGCTCGCCTTTCGCCTCGGCAATGTCAGTGGTAATTCGCGTTAGTTTTTTTGACAAATTCGCCGTAAAATAGTTTTTTTGGAGAAGGAAATTTTTCTGGATTTTCTTAGAATAATGACCCTTTGATAGTAGGTATAATTTTTATAAAAAAAAATATTGATGACTTAAAAAGGAGGCTAAAATAAATAATCTCCTAAAAATGTCTGGCCTCGGATTAGAACTCTATACTATCGCATAGTACTACGTCTATGCGGTATCGTTTTACAATGTAGTATCGTGTTTTGTTTTGAGCCCTAAAAACCTCAATGCGCGTGAAGGATGTTGTTAATATAGTACGTACGAAGTGTATGCGTACGATCTTCTTATTATTTAAAAGGGTAGATAGGTGGGGTAGGTGGGCAGGGGTAGATAGGTAGGTTAGACTTTAATATCTTCCCATCAGGACGGTGTTTTTAGCCGGCGAGCTTGTATTTTTTCGAATGACTTTTTTTTTAATTATGTGAAATCTTTTTTTTTTTAAATACGAGATTTTTTTTTCCCAGTTTTAGTTTTTTCAGTTAACCGCCCCTTATTCTCTCTCACTCAACTCAATTCTTTAAGAGTTATCTGAAGTCTTAAAAGAAGATATTCTTTTTTTAAATTACGGGATATTCTAAGAGTAACGTGGCAGGTCTTATTCTTCTTGAAATAAATCGCATAATGCTCCATGGTTATGCAATACGCATAATCGCATTGTCAAAATTGGCTATAAAATTATTTCGTGAAAAAAAAATTATAGTTAGTTATTATCGTATTGCTATTTATTTATCAATGCTAACTTATTCGTTTCGTGTTACTCGTATTGTAATGATTTCATTATCCTTGTTAAACAGCGATATCCGGACGCAACTAGCCCACCGCAAGCGTGAACCGGAACGAATCACGCATACTGAATTACTGATTATAATGTAAATATTATTTGTAATAAGATTAGAATCATGTCAAAATAATTTAAGTACAAATAGGTAATGAAAATGATGTATAGTTCGAGATTTTGAGAAAATGTCATTGTTAATTACGGTGTTATATAGTGATGATTGTGACATTTTATTAAACACTCCTTTTTCGTTTTTTGACATGTAACTAAATTAATGGTTAGGCTCAGCAATTTTTTTTAATCGCGGAATTTGCATAGCAACAGCTGTAGTATAATTATGTATTGTATTGTCCTATATGATAATATGTAACTGAGTTAAACCTGCATGCCAAATTTTAGCCAATTGGTTTAGTAGTTATTGGGTGAAATAAATACAAACTTCGCTAACATACTTTTAAATGAATATTATTACCTATGATTGGACATTATTCATTTAAAGCAAATTCGTACACCAACTCATAAATTTCCAAGAAATTATTTTGAACAGTTTCTAGTTTCGATTCGAATAATTTTACACCACCCTTTTTAAGATAACATTGGCAGTAACGATTATCCTTGGTGTGCTTGTATAAAGAATTTAATTAATGACTTATAAATTATTATAAACCACAACATTCAAGGCAAAGTAAGACGGTATTAGTATCTGTTAACTCATATCTTTAATAAACGAAACATTATTTTTATGTGATCTAAATGTGATATATACTTAGGTATTTTTATAATGGTAAGAGGTTTTTTTATATAACATAGGGGGCAAACAAGCAGGCGAGCCATGATGGAAAGTGGTTATCTCTGCCCATGAACACTCGCAGAGCTTCTGGAGTGAGAGACAGCTATAGGTCGCGTCACGAATGTTTAGCGCTGGTCGAGAATAGCTGCGCATCGGTAGAATCGCGCTCGTAATTGACGAATTGGTGCGAGAAAGACAACACGACTGGGATAAACAATCAACGCTCGCGCACCCGACGATCACGCGCCCCGCGCGCCGCGCCGACCCCTCGATACCTTATTTTTGACTTCTGCGCAGGTTACTTTCAGCGCTAAAGATTCGTGATGCGACCTACACCTCGCATTGGCAAGGTTTGAATGCGTTAGCAGTTTAATAAAAGGAGGAGTAACTCATTAATAAAATAGAGGGAAATAGGGGAAGGGATAAAACGCGAGAAGGAAAATATAATTAAAGCCCACGAAATAACCTCTATTTTCATTGCGTCAAAATGTGTGCATATATATTTTCCTAGTTATGTATAATAATTTAAATAAATACTAGGTGTTAAAATGTTTATTACCTAATTATAATATAATATTATCTTCATTTAAATCTAGCGTTTGTTCTGGCGCTTACGTGTATTAAGCAAATACGGTAATTTAATAAAAAAATGCTATGTTGTTTTTAATATGTAAATTAAATAAAAAATTTAATCTTCTTTTCGAGTACTCATTCTGTACTTCATTGATTTTAAGTATTATTCATATATGATGTCAATATTTTTCAAATAATATTATTAAAGAGAAAAAGTTTCTAGAATGACTACATATGTTTACTTTATCTAATTTATTTCTCGTTCCTTAATCACGAGAAGGTACACAGGTTATATGAGACACGTATGGCTCTACTGACTATAATTTTAAGTCACTATAAAAAAAATGAATTCGTCTACGCAACTCGTAGCTCACAGTGACGTCATTTGATTCTCGCGTGAGCCCTCTAATATCAATTTATTTATATACTCATATATAATAAAAAAAACATATATAAGAAATATTTCAGAACATTTATACACAGCGCCATCTAGTCCCAAGCTTATCCGAACTTATATTATGGGAACAAGATAACGGAATAAATTACATATACATACTTTTTCTATTGTAAATACATACATACAATACATAGCAACACCAAGACCCCAGAAAAGTAAATATGTAAATTACAAATATATTTTTCGGGGATAGAACCCACGACCCTTCGCGCATAAAGTTCGTAAAAATATCTACAAACTACACTTACTATAAAACATCGCACGTGTAACTTTCGTTATTGTTCGAGAGAACAAGAATATATTATGCTCATTGCAATACGCGATTTAGCTGTTAAATGCCGATAAAGATAAGCTGCATTGATTTTGAGAGCTTGTTGATGGATCTAGAACGATTATTAAATATTACTGCTGTTTAGATTTCTATGGAAATCTAAATAACTATTACCAACCTTGTTATTTATATTTCTATAGCTGTAGCAGTTTTGAGCTATATCACCCTATTGCAAATCCAATTTTGGGTCTAGATCCAGAAGTATAGTACGCGTCACGAATCTTTAGCGCTGAACGAAACCTGCGCAGAAGTCAAAAATAAGGTATCGAGGTAAGGGTGCGTGATTGTCGGGTGCGCGAGCGTTGATTGGCTGTCCCAGTCGTGTTGTATTTCTCGCACCAATACGTCAATTACGAGCGCGATTCTACCGATGCGCAGCTATTCTCGTCCAGCGCTAAACATAAATGACGCGTACTATAGATATTCTATAATTACTAATATTTAATACTTCGTTTTAAGGGTTTTTACTTAACATAGTTACATTCTCAATCGAATAATAAATGCGTAAGTTTGTCGTCGGATTTGAATCCTTATTTATATTAACTTAAAATATTTTAAAACATATAGATAGCAACAAACGCAGTAATAAGAACTATGACGTCATTGTATCTATTGGCCGTATGTTCTTTCATGAATATAAAAATGTTTCGTATAATATTGTATTTATTAATTTTAGTAACTGTACTAGTTGGCCATGACTGGTGTGCGCGATCTACATAGTTCTACATACTTCTATTGTATTTGCAATTTAAGATTTAGAACGTTAAGACAATTCGCTCACTTAACCGTCTGTTTATGCAGCTTAATAGCTTAGAATCTAGAAAATGTATGAAGTACGTGTTTCGCTTGGCATGCATTTAGTTAAAAGCGACATGTAATTATTTACTCATAATATTACTATTTACCACGCGGACTTAAATTAGACGAGTAAAACCGTGCAGCATAGGTAACTAGTATTTAAATGATAAAATAATTTGTAATAATTCAGATTTGCCACGTTGAAGAAATTTAATTTAATACACAATTAATAGGTTCCGTCAATTGTGAAGAATCTATATAGTACGCGTCATTTATGTTTAGCGCTGGACGAGAATAGCTGCGCATCGGTAGATTCGCGCTCGTAATTGACGTATTGGTGCGAGAAAGACAACATAGCTAGAGAGCTACTGAACCCTGGGAGTAACGGTTGTCCTGTAAGGCTAGAAATTTGTATACTTATGATTTAAAGCATGCTAAAGGCAATAGCCATGACCTGGCAGGCGCCAACCCTGCACGTCATCAGCCAATTTATTTTTCAAACTGTCAAAAATTGTTAATTTTTAAACTTGTTTCTGTAAGTTTCAAAATTTAATAGGTTGAAGTTTATTTTTCTTCATCAACTGTGCACATTTGAATACGCCTGTCATATACTTATGCTCATCGTAATCGCCTG
>JADANM010005719.1:8095708-8108049 GCA_026213755.1 Eurema hecabe
AAGTATCTATCTGCCACCTCTCATGTCACATAATTACATAGTATGCGCAATAGTAAATGTTCTTTTTTACCCGACCACGGCAAAGCCAAAGGAGGGTTATGATTTTGACAGGCTATGTATGTATGTATGTATGTATGTATGTATGTTCATCTGTTCCCTCGTAACTTCTAAACCACTAATCAGAATTCGACAAATGACATATCATTAGAAGCGTGTTAATTGTCCGCTAGTTATAGGCTATATAGATTTTCACCAAATTCAATGTGGCGCCCTCTAGCGGACAAAATATACAGAGTAAAAAAATAAAGTTAAGCTAGATATGCCGTGTTTGGTATCATTTTAAAGCGCTTCACTTGTACATTTCGAATATATATATATTACTAGCATTTGCTTGTGACTTTACCTGTATTCATGGGGTACTTTTATACTTTTTCAGCGTCGTTTTTTGTCGTAGTTGGGTTTTAGTTTTTTTACTTTATCTTGTTTTCTGTATACGTGAATATGATGATGCTAATCATCATATTTCCCCCACCGCTCTTGTTTTAGTTAAGTTTAATTAAGTTGTTATGTACACTATTTTGGAATACTGGGCGTTTAGTTAAAACTAGTTCTAACTAGGAAAAACGCGTTCTAACTACCAACTAGTTTTAACTGTAACATTATCATGCGATGACAGTATCCTGTCTGTGTATTAAATAAATAAATAAATAATAAAGTGTCAATGTTAACAAAACTACGACATATTGAAGCATAGGTATCTTAAGAACTGCCGAAAATATAAGTTACTATAGTTTCCAATTTAGTTAATTTTATCTCAAGAACTGCAGAAAATTTATGATTTAATATTTACTATTTATATTACAACAATATTTTTTTTAATATGAAAAAAAAATGGTGTGTCGGGGCACACGGCCGTTGGTTTTAACGTGAACTAGGTATGTCAAAGTTTTTTTAACCGACCCGAATTAAAAAAATGTGTTCCTCCCAAATCGAAAATAGCGTATAAAATATCGAAATCACAAGACAACACATATTTTAATTTGTACAACACAACAATAACAATTCAGTATAACAGAAAAACATTTTAATTTGTCATGACGAAGTTGCGGATAAAATCACATTGCATTGAATTTAAGTATACCGTCCTTTGGTGGATCACGGTCGTGTCGTGTGGTGCGAATACAAAACGTCATATATTTTCCTACTATTTACTATTTTACCTTAAAATCACAGGTTTATCCAAATTTTAGTATTCCTAATGAATTTTATTTTATTCGTACTGTTGTAATTGACTTTGAGCACTAATTTTAAATACTAAACATGTGTTAACAGTCTTTCAAAAATATTAAATAAAATGTTTACATTTGGTTATAACTCAAATCACAAGCTTTTGTTTTTGTTAATAAAAACCAAAATATTGAAAAGCATAAAATTTGCAATTAAGAAAAAATTTTTTTTCGTCGCGCGAAAAATATTTTCTTCAACACGGACTTCTATTTAGTAAAATAATTTATCTTGTTATGTAAAATTCATTAATTTATTATTCGATTTCAAGGGGTAAAATATATTTTTTAAATCAATTGCATAATTCCTACGAAGTCACGAAGACACGAATTAACATATTTAATATTATATAGGAGTAAAAAAATCTGTCTTAACAGATTACAGATATATCATATAAATCCTAATATATGTATATTATTAACTAGTCTATTACAAATATAGTAAAAGTTATCATACCCAAGGTTGTCAATGTTATCATAGCACTGGTACTCTGCCAATAACGCAAATAGAAATGCATGAATGTTCTACTTATTGCGCTGATATGGTCGTTTTCAGACCAAGGTTTACAGCTCTTTATTTCCGAGATTAATTAAGCCAAACGATAATGGAATTAGGTTAAGAAGGTCCGATATTATTGGGCATTGAACTTTAAAACTTTTTATAATATAGCTTTAACACTACTAAGTACTACATAAAATGTTAAATAAGTATAAAACAATACATTTAAATATGGAATGAAATTGAATTCTTTTTTTTTATTCTTTCCAGCCAGAATTATTTTAAAATAATAAGGGATTGTGATATTCTAATTTTATTCTGATCATAAATAATAAATCTATATTTTTAATGTGAAGGATGTTGATTATTTTTTTTTTATTAAAATCCGAGTATATTTTGTTTGAAGATTGCATGCATTGCAATTGTTATTTGTAGGTCAATGTATTATGAATATCAAAGCAATAAAACTAGCAGCTATGAATAAATAAAACACTCGTAGTATTGTTAATAATTACATAACAGATTTTAATTATACTTCTGTCAGAATATTAAAAATGTTCTATTTTAAAAGATCGAAATCATGATATATTTGTTAAAAATTTGCGTTATACATCTTATCAGTTACAGGATGGTTATTAAATTGTTCTCTTCCTGTATTTTTATTTGCAAATTGCAACTTCCTTTTATTAATAGTGCAAAGAATAAGATAAGAAAACGCATTTGATGTAAAAAAATTGTAATACGTACCGTATATTTATCTGTAATCCGTTCATTTTCTTGTTCAAAATGTCCTTTCTCTTGTAAATTCACAATATTCCGTGCACTAGCAACAGCCATGGTTGGTTAGAAAAAAAATAATGCGATATTAATTTTAAAAAGATAAAATGCACAAGCTGTCACTTTTCGCGCGTAAATTCTGTGCCCGTGACGGGTTCGCGGCAAGATTTGAAGTTGGAATGGTTACGAAACGGCGGCACTTTTATATAAAAAGCGCTGTAGCGCTGTTCGCCGAACGCCCCGCAAGGCGCAGCCATCCTTTCATATCCGCCCGCTTGAGCTGACTACGGCAAACATCCACCGTTTCTAACGCTTTGAAAAAAATTCAGCGCTTAATTACATATTATAATGTATTACAGTGCACATGTAAAATTAAAAATAATTATTGAATTATGAGGCTTAGTAAGATAGGTAAATTAATAAGTTTTCTATTTTAATTTATGAGCCCAATCATTTATTTTAAATTTTCTACTTCCATGAGTAACACTTTTTTTCACAATTTTCGTTTTGAAATTTTTTTTTAAAGATAATTTGGTTGTTATACTAGCTTCAAGTCCGAATTAATTAAATTCCAATTTTTGATGTATTTACCGCTTATATATGAGACTGAATTTATTGTTATAGGTAAGTTTCAAAATCGTCAGTAAATAATAGAAAAAAGTCTCATTAAAAAATAATATTATTATTCATATATATGGTATATTCTATAATCTGTGGTAAAGTACGTTCATATAGGTATTACCTATGTTGATTTTTACATAAAACCTAATTTCAAAACCACAGACAACAAGAAATCTATTATTTAGGTTATTACTAGACATTATGTAGGTACTTGACACTTGTAATCAATTTGAATTGTTAGTTGATATTGTGCGGTTAGATAAATGGACAACGTTAAGTGTTATTTAAACAATAGGTTTCCGCGGTTTCACTCGTGTTTTTTTCGGTACAAGACATAATATAATGTAATCCAAAGTTTACTATGTCTGAAACAATGTTATGATCTACTTAAAATATATGTTATACCCATACAAATCAACCGTAAAAATATTGTGATTGTCCGCACAGCAGCGGCAGCACACATACATACTAGTCAAACTTATCTATTTAATATAATAATATAAATAAAAAATATGATATTATCATTGGTCTGAAAGTTAAATTTAATAAAGTCATACTTAGTAGCTTTTGCGTGAAAGAATAACAAACATTCATACATAATAGCTTTTTAATTTTTGTTCGTAATATTTTATCTATTTTAGTGACGTCTTGTGAAAAAATGCAAAAAGGTTTTGTATATAAATAAAATTAAACGTAATAAAAAATTAAAAAACGAATGTAATTGACGTTGTCTTCTAAATTCTAATTACCTATCTGTTTTATAGATGCAAAATTCATTATAATACAGGATGAAAGATTTTAAACAATATTATCGTTTGGTAAACTGTGTAATAATTGATTTTTCATATAATTTAGTGCTTAGCACCACTTAGTTTCACGAAAACCGGTCTCGAGACAGCGTCAACATGTCTGTTTCGACAGTTTTCTTACATTAAATAATTAAAACAATAATTACTTGTTTACACGCATTACATGACGCATTAATTTTAAAAAACAAGTTCCAATAAAATATATTAAAAACTATTCGCTAGTATTCGCGAATTTTAAGGAATTAACGTTCTCGATCATTCGCGAATATAAATATTTTTAACGATAATTGTTTTATTATTTAAGGCAAGGATGTGAATGAGATTTAATGTAATTATAACTAGTTAAAGAAGCTAAAGTAGTTCTTAAATATTTTTTTATTGCGACCACGCGAGATTCTTAAGTAAAATAATTTCAAGCGATGGTCAAAACAAGACCAAAACCCACCATTAGAAAATAGATCGAAGGCGATAAAAGGATGTGGATGAAGTAGCAAGGACTGATTCCATTGAACTAATAGTTCGATCCCTGATCAATACAACTTGGCCAAATGAACCCAATGATTTAATGTACACAAGTTGGTTTAACACAATGCTAAATAGCTTAAAACGCTACTTATAAATGAAGCTTTATACCTTAGTATACATAATACAAATAAAAATGAAAGAAAAAGAACACGAATCGAGATCTTCTTTTACAAGAAGTATATATTTGTATAATCAAAAGTAGCGTGTATTTATGTATATGCTATTTTTGTATTTTCATCTGAAAAATTTTTAAACAATTATAACAAAAAACGTATTATATATCGTAAGTTATTATCTTGTCTTTAAAACTGACTTAACTTATGACTCTGTATAACAGTTTGTTTGTAAATAGATAAGACCTAAACGCCTGGATTTCATATCACTCCGGAAATATTTTTTTCAATTTTAAACAAACGTGTTAATTTTTTTTTATGATCTGTAAATCTTTACAATGCATTTTTTATCTACAGTTCATAAATTCATTTATGTAGGTGTAATTACACAATGAGGTCAGGCTGTCAACACTAAGGCAATAATAAATTCTATTTTATATAAACAAGGTATTTTTTATATTAATAAGAAATAATAATATTATATTAATGAAATCACTCACTGAATACTCACTGGATGTTATTAGGCAAGAACTTCATAACCGGGATTAATAAATTTAGTTTTTTATTCTATTAGTGTCATAAAAACTGAAACTAGGCGGATAAGTCAGCAAGGGCACGGCTTTTTAACAATAAAAAGCTAACATAAGCAAAGATACGTAGAAAAAAACGTATTTAACATTCTTCCTAAGCAAAACCTAATATCTTTTTGTTTATAGTCTAAAACCTTTATAGAATATATGGGTCTTGAAGAAAGGACAATTTACGTTAGACCATTCACGCTATTTATAGTTAATAGTCTTAATATATATAAATCTCGTGTCACAAAATTTGTCCTCGTAGAAGTACATAATATAATAAAATTCGCACACATGTGCAGATCGATCCAACTTGAGAAATAGGATAGCTTACATCCCAGTATATCCCCCGGGACGGAAACAACGTGGGTAAAACCGCGGGACACAGCTAGTTATAATTATTATAAATCTGCAAGAATCACGACTTTAGTGCGAACACTAGTTACGTATAACCGGCAATAGACGTCATTGTTTCTTAAAAGATGGTGGTCATCAATTTTGTGGAAATAAAATCTCTTAGTAATTATATCTAGACAAAACTCGTGACTACACGATACGTACCTTTATTGTTTCTCTTTAGTTTAACTGAACCACAAACTAACGATATTAATAAATGTAATAATTTTGAAATTAATATCTGTTTACGTATCTTATAATAATGCATATTATGTCTTCACTAAATGAGAATAGTTTTAATAATTATAATGCTTATATAATTGACAAATTATTGCTAAATATTGTGTCTGTGGCAAATGTCATGATTTGAATGTTCTCGCTCACTCAATTGTCACCGCGGTGTTTTGAAAAAAAAGCGGGAGCGTCACTTAAAAAAACAGAAAATGGTTGTATCGTATATAATAAAATATGTGTTGAATAAATAGAATATTTAAAATTCTGCCGTGTCAAAGAAAAGTGATTTTATTCTATAAGATAAATGTGTTAAATAAATATAGTAGTTAAAGTTTGGTTGTTTTACAGGTTAGATAATGGACCTATTATAATTTCAGATGAAACGATGACTGTTTGGACTAAAAGGATCTCGAACAAAATGCGTTTTGAAAAAAGAAGAATGCGATTTAAATCTACGATGAAATAGCAGTACGGCTAGTTAATTAATAATTAATGAAATATTTCAGTTGGGAATATGAGTAGGTTAAGGAGTAAAAAGTTTTTCTTTAGCGTTCTATATTACCTACTTACCTCCATAATATATGGGCGGTTCATATTGAAGAAAAACAACACTTAGTAACCTACTCTCAATAAATATTTTAACTCAGTCACTTCGGTTCAGATAACAGTTTCTTCAAAGAATAAATATGACCAAAACTCACGCTATTAATATTATATTGAATTTATTCTATTTTTGTAAACCACATTCATATTGCATTGTATATTTTTAGAAGATTTCGTTAATTACTATTTTTATCGAGAACAGTATTCCGGTTTTGAGCAAGTGCACTTGACAGTCGGAAAACTTTACATAGATTAAACTAGAACGTAATCCCAGCCTTTAACGTAGGAAAAAACAAACGTATTGGAACCTATATTTTCCGTTTCTTTTTCCATCCTGTATTTCCATCAAGTTTTACGTGTTTTCCCATTTTATTTTTTAAATTTTTTTATAGAAGACAATTTATTCCACACTAGCGACCAGCCGGCTTTCCACGCATATATTATGCATATGTTATACATATAGACATTTCTCTTCAATCACTCTATCACATCTATTATAAAAAACCGCATCAAATCGGATATAGGGACAGAGAAAGAGACTTTGTTATGTAGTGATTCTCATTTTTTTGTTGAGTACATTTTCATACTGAATATAATGCAATTATTATTTAAACTTAGTGCTTAGATGTTATTAAATTTTGATAAAAAACTTAGACACAATATAATTAACATGATTAAATGCAAATCATTTTATTTGCCATGTGTGCTCATATCGAAAGTAACATTGATAACCAATATAAATTCTTGTATTAAGATTATATTAGTCTCGCTCCTCGGTTTCGCTCGTAAACTTGTATCTAGATGGTACTGCAGCGTAATCTACCTATACTAGTCTATGCTAATAATATAAAGAAGTAAAGTTTGTGTGTTTGTCAAATAGTAAGGGGTAATCTCGGGATCTACTGAACCAATTTTAAAAATTCTTTCACCAATAGAAAGCCATATTATTGCGAAGGGTCATAGGGTATATAAAAAATCTGATCTTGTCATATAAAAATACGTTACCAAATGAGTGTGTGTCAGTGCGAAACTAGTGAATAACCGAACCGATTTCTATAAAGTATTCTTTTTTATATTGTTTATATGTTATTAAAAAAAAAAACATTTTTTTCCAAGTCCAAGTATCCATAAAATCGTTAAAAAAAAAACAAGAAGCAGTTACGTGTTATTGTAATGCATTTGTTTTTAATCAATACAATATAAAAAACGCGTGCGAAATTTATTTTAAAATTACCGCAACGTGCGTCATAAGGACTTGCTGTGACTAAAAATAGTCACAAAAAATTAGAATTAATAAAATATTTAAAACATATTGTAATTTAATTAAAGAATTACTTTAGTAGGAAGTGTGATATAGGTATTGCTTTGCTTTGCTTTATTTTTTATATTCGTTTCGAACATAATTCGTGTGAAAGTTTGAATTTGGTTTTGCGTCATTCTGTAGCCGCTTTTTTTTTTATTCTATTAAGTGGTGAGACGAGCTGGACGCCCTCCTGATGGTAAGAGAAACGCCAGCCCATAACCAATGCAGTGCTACCCAGAACCTTGCTCCGGGTAGGGGTGCACTACATTGACGCTCCCCACTTTGAGTCATTAGATGTTAAGACTCATTAGCCCAGTAATCACGCTGGCTACAGTGCCCTTGAGACCGGAGCACAGTGACATTTTCATATCACTGTTCGGGCGGTAGAATCTCTAGCACTGTGGGGGTACCAACCCAGTCGGTCTCCTGCGAAAGAGGCCTATCCCCGGTAGAAAGGTATCGGAGGACTACTAGATTGGATGATAATGACTTGTTGAGACAAATTATATTCTATTTTTTTTTCGTACTTAAGAAAATTAGAAGTTGAAGGTGTTTAAAGGATTACAATAAAATGTTATGGATGCATTATTTTTGTACAATCGGCTAAAAAAGTATAGGCACTAAAAAAATCAACATTTGGAAACATAATAATATGTCTGCCAAAGTATTGCTTTAATTAGTGAATAGATAACGTGCAATATTTACGCTTGCGATCCGCCCCGGCTTCGCTCGGATATATTATGCATGTAATAAATTGAGATGTAAGCTTAAGTTGGATCAAACTGCACATGGTGTAAAAATTTAATTAAAAATCGTTTCAGTAGTCTAGGAGTCAATCGCGGACAAATAACTTGACACGTCATTTATATATATTAAGATTATTGAAATTTTGAATGGCTTTTATACTTTTGTAGTCGACTGTACGTTGAAACCAATGTACAGAGATCGGCAATCTTAACCTTACGTCGAGTATTTTTAGACTGTCTGTAAATAGCACATTGTTCTTGTCCGTTTTTACGTTTCGAATTGACTTCCTTGTATATTCAATGTTTATTAATACTATAAATATTTTATTATTATATAGAAGGTATGTGAATGTGAAATTATTTAATTGGTATCGCTTTACTTGAAATTTATGCGCTCCGTCGGCGTTTGGTCCGAAATTTAAATTTGGGGAGTATTGGAAGACATGTATTGCGAGACACTGATAGTTAACTTAAAGAAAATGCGTCATGATATATTACTGATTTAAACATATAGTAGCCTCAAGAAAGTTATTTGATTAATATCAAAGTAATGGTATACATGTTAAAATCAAATTTAACAGATATTTGAAAAAGAGATTTTTATTCATAGAATAAATATGTATGTTAGTATTTGTATTTGTTTTTCTATTTATATTTATTATTAATACTTATATATACCTATATCATAAAGAGTTTGTGTTTATGAGCTTATAACGTTATACGAGGTATCTTTGTTTCTCGTTTGGGCTGGACATTGGTCGAAGGTGGCCGCTTCTACCAATGTTCAGCCTCAAACGATGTCCAGGGTTTACTTAATTGTTGTTAAAAGCGAACGTATATAATATGATATAAGTAATCATACATACATATACCTAAAACCATGCTTAGATACAAATACCTTATCGTACATAATATTTTTATATTTAGATTTGTTACTTAGTATTTAAGCTATATAACCCGTTCATTTTTTAAAGAATCAGGCTATATCCAACTAAATCGCAGAGTGGTTAGTATTAAAAAAATACGTAAATGAAACCAAATTAAATTATTTAAGTGTCAATGTCTGTAGGTCACAAATGCACTTGCATATATAAACTTTCGAGGTCAGTGCGTCTAACTAAACAATCATTTACGTTATACAAATTGTGGCCTTGGAATAAGGACTTGCACAGGTATACTGGTCAAGTTTTACAGACAGGAAGTTAAAATACAGGCCAAGTGTTTTGTGTTAAAGATGATTGATACGATTCTGTATAATTATCGTAGGATCATATTATGTTCAATTCTTAAAATATTTTTTTAATATAAACTGTTTAAACTCTACTAAAAACATTATATACAAAATCTGTTGATAGTATTTTATGTGACTGGATATATCATAGGAAAACAGTAGATTATAGCTAAGATCAATTTCTGCATTCAGAAGCTAAGGTAATTAATAAAATAATAAAAAAAAAATTGTGTAGGAAGGTAGTAATACATTTATTAATTTAAATTTTAAAATTTATTCATAGTCTCCCAATACTATTTTTATTGGGACCAACCACGCCTCACATTTAAATCAATACCAATACTAAATTGGGCTATTTAGGTTATTGAAAGAGTAGTCTCATGGTAGTTGTTCTACCAATCTGTAAATAAAAAACAATGTCTTTTTTTGAGTGTAAATATTTATTTAAAAATTATTTACACTGTTATAATTTGTATTAATTATAATAGAACTTAAATAATATAAACAAATTAAAATATTCATTTTGCAGTCTAACGCAAGGCAAAGCCAAAGGTGACTGAGTTCTCTAGGGAGCTTGTAGGCTTAGACAATAGGATCCTATCTACGAGTATGTATGCAATGTATTATAATGGAGTATCATGTCCTTTGCATACTCATATTACAAATGTATGTAACATTTTTATAAATCCTATGTTTGTTAGTTGTTCATGCCTAAAGGGTTGGGGCGATATTAATATAATTTTGCATGGTTTTAGCTGACAAGGCCAAATTTTCTAGTATAATATATTAATTCTGAATTTTTCATTGAATCCTCCATCCATGCATCCAATATATAAGTTATACCAAATAGATATTTATCATCAATCATTGTACGCTGTCTGGTCGTAGTACCAGGGTCGTAGGAAATTGAAAAGGTGAATGCTTAGACGATGACGTCAATTTTGATTTTAGAGGACTTTCGACTAGCTTCTGCCCACGACCTAGCCAATGCGAAACTTTTTCGCACTCGCTACAGATGATCGGGATAACATCCATTCGAATAAGGGGGTTAATTTATAAAATTAATATTAGAATTAGTAACCTTTTTAGCATACGAACGTAAGGACGAAGGAACCAGTTCCCTCTTGTTTTGAATGAGCCCAAGTTGTAACATTCGGGGAAGACCACCCAGGGAATTTGCCATAGCATACAGTGAGCTCACTCTGTATACTATGGCAAATTTCAAGAGGAACGTGGTGCTGAAGCGTTTCGTCCACAACGAGGAATCAGTGTCGCTTGTTTGAGATTAGACGTTCATGGACTTGCAAGGATGAGATCATGAAGATCGGATACGCACTGTATCTTATTATATAGTTAGTATATTTATTACTGAATTTAAATAGGTATTATTTCGCTTTTAATCACAACATTAACTAAATAGTAGATCGTCGACCAAGCGAACCTCAAATAAATATCATTAGCGCGATTCTAAACTCGACTAGTATTAGTATCGGTCGCTACAAATCCAATGTTACGTAAATCTTAGACAATCGACAGAATAATTTTAGCATCCGACGTAGGCACGCAGAAAAATCACATATTATCAGCACGTACAAAAGCACTAATCAGCAGAAGACAAGATATACATAAAACAAAACCAAAATCAAGAGCTATGAAAAATGAGTTAACAGCGCTGTATAAGCTCGTAAGTAAACGAATCAAACAAGACTATAAGGCACACCGTACAAAAACCATTGAAAAATACCTTCAGACTACGGGAAGCGTCAAAAAAGCGTACAAAGAATTGAGAACACATAAAACATGGATTGAAGAATTGAAGAGAAAAACTAAAAACACACAAAACAGAACAGAGATACTTAAACTAGCAACAGAATTCTACAGAAACCTTTACAATACGCCAAATCGAGCAGTATATGAATTACCGAGTAACATTGCTGAAGAGACAAACACAACCATTGATGAAGACGAAGTACTGATGGGAATCAAATCATTAAAAACAGATAAGACTCCAGGACCCGACAAAATCACTAATGAAGCAATAACATCAGGATACAAATATCTAGTCAAACCGCTTACCAGACTATTCAACATGATACTGAGCTGCAAAAACACTCCACGTCAATGGTCAGAGTCTCAAATAATTTTGCTTTACAAAAAGGGCGAACCAAACGACATTTCTAACTATAGACCAATAAGCCTACTACCATCATTATACAAACTTTTCTCCCCTATAATAGAGAAAAAAATAAAGAAGACAATAGAAAAATTTCAACCTATAGAACAAGCAGGATTCAGACGAGGCTTTTCGACGGTTGATCATATACACTCGCTAGAGATGGTGATAGAAAAATTTCAAGAGTTTAACAGACCACTTTATGCTGTTTTTATTGATTACCAGAAAGCCTTCGACACTCTACTCCACGCATCGATCTGGGAAGCTCTAATCTCTCAAGAAGTGCCACTGAATTACATACAAGTCCTTAAAAACATCTACGACAACAATACTAGCAGAGTGAAATTGGAGACTACGGGGCCTCTAATAGAAATAAAAAGAGGTGTACGGCAAGGTGACCCAATCTCCCCAACTATCTTTATAGCGGTACTAGAGTTCATCATCAACAACCTA
>JADANM010005719.1:8108149-8121350 GCA_026213755.1 Eurema hecabe
ATTTATCGGCCTTCCATGGTTAGGTTAATTTTTAACTGTTATATTATAACTGCTAATTACTGTCAGTTTAAGTGTAACAAATGGGAAAGATCACCTTTAGATATTTGAAGGAAGTTTAAAACAAAGAAGTTGTTTATTTTTATTGTTTTTTATAAACAGTTTTTTTGCCATACCTATGTTTATGTTGTTTTAATTTTTTCGTATAAATATGTTGGTCCATTCGAAAAGTTGTTTGAAGGAACCAATAGCATGTCCTTGTATATGTCACCGGAAGATAACAAGAACAGTAAATTTATAAATTTCCTAGGAAATTTATAAGCCTTCGTAGGATTCTAAACGAGAGACAAAATATAGTATTATTTTACGACCACATTTTCGCAAATTTATGAACTTACCGAACTTACGCGTAAAATAATAATTAAGCCATAACCAAACATGTGCACTCTCATTGGATAAATAACTGTGTTATTTTCCGTATTTTAAAATAGCGTTAAATTAAAAGCTCTTATGTGATTAGTCGAACCATTTAGAACCTTAAGAATCGATATTCGTTAGTTGATAAATTTACCCCGATACGTCGCAAATTGACAAATTTGCGAAAATGTGGTCGTAAAATAATAAAATTTATCTCTCGTTTAGAATCCTACGAAGGTTTATAAATTTCCTAGGAAATTTATAAATTTGCTGTTCTTGTTATTTTCCAGTGACATATATACCTATACGTAAACAATAAAAAATAAATTTTGCGAAGAGTCTGGAATATTTTTTATTAAAGGAAGATTGACCTTGTTTAAGATTTCCTAACCTTATTTAAATGAAACAAGAAAAGTTTAAAAATCAAACGACTATTGTGATGGAATCTGGACTATTTTTTGGAATAATAAAACGCGATTTCACGTAGTAAATAATAAGTATAGATACGTTTAGATACAAAGTTTGTTAACTTATAGCTGACCTGTAAAATAGATTAGTAAGTATAGACTATAATGAACCTTCTTTAATTACGTGAGATCGGTGTTGCCATGAATCATCAATTCCGTTAAAAACGGAAGGCTGGTCGGCAGCATTGTTATTTTCCTGCAGGACAGTCCATTGAATGTTTCAGGGTTATATTGTAGCTATGAGAAAATAATAATAGTTTCTAAGAAATTTTTTTGTTTTTTTAATTGTGAGAATAAATCTACTCCGTTTTTTTTATGTACGGGTGAAATATTTATGCCAGTAGCTTTTTTGAGTACGAAATTTCCTTTTCTATAAAGTTGAAAACAAAATGTATACCATTTTGTTTTCAACTTTGGTAGTTATTAAATTGAAAATTATTTTTTAACATTTATTAAGTTAAATAATCAAAAATAAAATCTAATTATTGTGAGGAAAGCATTCATGTATAAAAAAATCAATACTGTCAATTATTAGAATCGGTCAATCGGTTATCAAATCTGTCAAGGATAAAAAAAAAATCTGACAAGCAATCTTGGCGGGAAACATACGTCATTTCAAATTCGAAAGTTCGTATCATATCACTGAAGTTATCAACACTATTTCCGTGTCAATTCTTTTACTTTTTTCCAATCAACCAGTTTGAATGCAGTCATAATTTATCGACCAGTAATTATGCTATTATTATTATCAATCAATGACGGAAAATTTTCAGTTAAACAGAATAAGATGACATTTGAGAAGCGGTAATGTTAACGAGACTTAATTGAACCAGTATATTTTTATTTAAATGTTTCCAAATATAAGACGATTTAGTGCTTAAAATCCATACTTCCATACTAATATTATAAATGCGAAAGTAACTCTGTCTGTCTGTCTGTCTTTCCATTACGCTAAAACTATAGAACCGATTAGAACGAAATTTAGTACACAGATGAAATAGTGAGATAAAACAAAGGCTACTTTTTAACTGGTAAAAAGGGTTACAAGGGGGAAAGGGGAGGTCAAAGATTATATGAAAGTTTACGCGGACGGAGTCGCGGGCAACAGCTAGTATATTCGGGTGAAACCACGGAGTGCGCCTAGTATAGTATAAAATAAAGTCGCATATCGTTGTCTGTCTGTCCGTATGTATTTTTAAGAATCATAATTTATGTTACCGAAAAAAAGAAGAAAATTAAACTGGGTTGCACACGGGTAAATACGCCTTCTATACATATGCTAAAACTACTATCAAGTTCAAGAGAACGTAAAACCAGTTAATATATCGGAATACTTTGGAAAAATTTATTCTTACGAACATCGTTCATTTGGCCCTAACCGCACTGGGATTACTAACCTATTAGCGTATGGATTTACCCATATTAAAATTCCTGCCGAGTAAATGTTAAAAGATCTAGAATATTCCAGCTAAAGTTATAACTAGATAATTAGCTGTTCCCCGCGGTTTTACCCGCGTAGTTCCCCTTCCCGGGGCTGTAAGCTATCCTATCTTTTAAATTGGATCAAACTGCACACGGTGTGCAAATTTAATTTGGAAACGGTTCAGTAGTTTAGGAGTCAATCGCAGACAAACAACGTCACTCGTAATTTACATATATTAATTTAAGATGTTCTTATGTTTGTTCTAAACTGGACGACTTAAGTTTGATTGTAATAAACATTGGCTTTTCACTTTGACTTTGATATAAGTAATAAATAGTTCGTTGCACTCCATTTTTTCTCTTTATTGTCTTGAAGAGATATTCTTGTAGCAATAAGGTCGCCAGTTATAACTTTTGTTCTCTTATCTTAGGATACACATTTACACATTTATAACGAAGCTTTAATCAGGTATATAAAGTTTATGATATTGTATGTAGTATCTCTGAATTTACTGAACCGATATAAAAAAATATATTTGACCAAAAGAAAGCTTATTATTTACGATTTTAGTATGGTTATTAGCAACATACATTACTTTATTGAATTTAACATAAGTAAAGCGGAGCATAGCTAACATAGCTTCTAGATATAAGTACTGATTTATGAATATTTATAATATAAATGCGTCCAATCATAACCCTAAGTATTGTTAGCTTGTCGAAGTTACTGGAACAATTTAACGGCCTATTAAATTACTAATTGAAAATACAGATCATAACTAGTGTCCTTATATCTAATCCTTTTAAAGTTTAATAGTTCACGTAAATAGGAAAATTATTATTTATAGTATATACTTGTAACGTTAACCTTTGGCAATTTGTGAAACAAATTGAATTAAAGAACTGGATGATTACAAATAATATACAGTGTGTTACAAAATAAGTGTCCGATCCGAAAATCTCTTACTATATACCGGTAGTACGTCAGCATTTTACTATCGTTTTGAAAAAATATCATAATTAATTTTTCCAAACAAAAAAATAAATAAAGGTAAATTTGCAACTTACATGGCAACACCGTCTCGCTTTCACGTGCTCTGCTAGCTATAGGGTCTCTATTATAGTCTACGAACCGTACGTGAGTTGCCAGCATTTGTAATTTTCCTTGAATTTGTTTAAATTTTTCTCTAGAAACTCTCTTTGAAATTTAATTCCATTGGTTTTTTTAGAAATAGATTTTTGAATTTTATTTTATTCCAAAAGGTTTTTAGATAGAGAATATTAAGTACCCTAGAGGACCGGACACATGTTTTGTAACATACTGTATATGTGAATAATATTTTTTATTAATATGTAAGAGTACTGTTTCTATATAAGGGTTTTAGAATTTTAATGTATATATGTATAATATTATGGAAAGTCATAGTAAACGAAATTTTACATAGCAGTGAACTTTATAAGATTGTAGTTGTCGATCTACTGGATCAATTGAAAAATACTAATAATATAATATAATAGGTCTAAACTCTATTTCACTATCATGAACAAAATAAGACACTGCTAGTAAATACTACTGAAGTCATATAAAATAAAGCAACTTATTTTAAAAATTCGTGAAATAAAAATGCAAAACGTAGTTGGCGGACAATACGGGCTCAAGTATACTGCGACCTGAATTTTCTACTCCAATATTTTATAGCAATAATATGTAATATATGTTGTTATTGCGTGTTTTTATGTACTTTTGTATAGGCTGAACTATTTATTATTATATCGAATTCATACGTTTAACAATAAAATGCGAACGCGCTCAAAAACATGCATCCACCGACTAATACTCCTCGGTATTCCTCCATGCACCTTGCGACGGGCTAACAGGCACGGCCGCATTGCTGCATCTCCTGCCTATTTTCTAATCAAGCGAACCCTACCTAACCTCACCTTTCTCTAAGAAAAGAACCATCCTCAAAAATCATCAAAAAAAAAATACAACGTGCTGCAACCCGCTAGCAATATATGAGCTGTATATTTCCATTCCAAACGAGAATCTTCAATGAGTTATATCGGAAAAACTGTTTATTCTGACGTAAGCTAAGCCAGCTGACCCAATTACTGGCACGCGGTTCGGTTCAGGGAATATAATAGCCTCGTGTATACTCTTACAGTCGAGAGGTTGTGTAGCACTCTCTAGAGCTGAGGTTCTCAAAATAATTGTATCTATACCCACTTTCATCAATTCATTATTTCTTTAATGCCACTTAATACTTGGCCTTTATTTATAAACCTTAACTTAATTCAGAGTATAGTCTGTACAAAACACAACAAATTGATATGTTTTTTTTATTTTAGGTTTCAATTATAAAAAATAACTGCCAATTGCCACGTTCGATTTAAAAAGGGGACATTAAGTCTTAATTACGTTGTGTTTAAAGATATTTATATGGGCACAATCACTACTTATCATAAAAAGCCAATACAGCAGAATCTTTGCTTTTTTCTGGGTTGGCCGCCGCTTTCTAGACTTTCAGCTCTCATCAGGGGGCGTTTTTGCCCACTTTGAGAAAGACTGTTATAGAGCGAAGTAAAAATTATAGGAGGTGGTATGTATTTTTGATGTAGACAAATATATTAAGCGCACTCAGCATTACTGTAGAGACAATGTATAATTAGTAGTGAATGAATAATTAAAAAAATATATAACAGTCTTCGCAACTAACTGAATAATCGATGTTTCGTACCGGACTTAATAATAACTAGCTGTTGCTCGCGAATTCGTCCCCGTCGGATCTATTTCTATTATTATGTTATAGTGACTCAATTTTAGAAGATAGACATATACTGTCGCGGACTTTTTTTTAGATCATTTTAATAGGAATAATTCTTTCATACATATTTTTTTGGCATCTTGAACCGTTTTCGCAGCGCACGCAAAGGAAGCCCTCAAATATGAATAATTTTCCCCGTTTTTTCCACATTTTCCATTATATCTTCGCTCCTATTAGTCGCAGCGTGATTTTATGTAGTCTCAAGCCTTCCTCGATAAATTGTCTATTCAATAAAAAAAGAATTATTTCAATTTGAACCAATAATTCCTGAGATTAGCGCGTTCAAACAAACAAACAAACTCTTCAGCTTTATATATTAGTATATAGATTATATTCGTACAAATGAATAAGACTAATAAGAAGTGTATCGTTGGATCAACGATTCAAAACTAGTACCGGTATATGCCGTTGGGTTTTTCTATGGAGTTCTTGGAAACCCGGTATTAAGATATGTCCGGGTGACAGTGGGACTTTTAGCATATTACAACAAGCTTGTATTTGTCCACATGACTTTAGTGCACTCAGAAGGAAACCTTCCTATGAAATAAGTTTCTTATAAATATTTTTAACAAGTAACGGTCTGCGATTTAACCCACTGCTATTTTATTTTCCATGGCAATATCCTTTCACAAATAAATAGTTTTATTGATATGTTTGAGAAATTTATTTTGTAAGGACACCATTCTTACAAATTTAAATCAATTATATTAATAATAATATAGCAATTTACGCGAAGAAACACTTATATTTTGTAACGAAATTATTTTACAAATAACTAAAGGTAGGTTGATTTGAAAAAATTATTGTGAATGATTTTTAGTTACATTATTAGATAAAAATGCCATATCTGCTATTTTTATCATTCATGATCTTTAGTTCTTTCTTTTTCAATAAACAACTATGTTATATTTTGCAGAATGTTTTTCCTGAATAAAATTTTATAAGTGGAAAAATGTTTCAATTTTCCAAGTATGTTATGTTATTTCTTTTGACAAGCTGGGCTATCGCAAATAATCTCTATTTTATGACTTAATACTTGACTACAATTTTTAATCTTAACTAAAGACTAATTTTTAATTAATAATACTATTTTAAGAGCTTCTTAACAAATAAAATGTCTGCCTTATCAAAACTAACATAAACTTTTTCTCAAATAACTTTGAAGACTTGGTTATTCAAGAAAGTTTTTTTCAAGCAAATATTTTTTTCTATAAATGTAACTGAAGATTTTTTATAGTTGAAGTCACTTTAGCATGAATTAAATGATGAATTCGTTTGAGCATAGTTTAAGTTATATAATATAAGTTACAAGCTTTAATGTTGCTCTCTGGTCCCCTCCTCAAAAGGGGTACCAACAGCAGCCTCTGCTATTAACATCTCTCTGACATCAAGCTATTAAGCCCTCCGCCGCAACAAGGCCTAGGCTGTTAGGAGGACTCTAAACTTCAAACAAATGTATTCAGTAGTTTTTCATGACAAACAAACTATTTTTTTTTTACCCTTTATTACAACAAAGGAATATTAACAATTAGACAAATAAAATAAATTTACATGAAAGAGGCGGCCTTATCACTTGGAGTGATTTCTTCCAGGCAACCCAGAAATAAAACATTAGTGTGAAAAGTGTAGATTTAATTAAAAAAGAATTACTAAAGAATAAACATCACTTACTGATAATATATCCTCACAAAATCTTATTTATAATGTTAGTAAGGAAACTATGGTTGTATAGTTATTATTCTACAATTTTTATAAATTAACGATAATAATTAATATTCAGAAATATTTTAACCTTTTGGTTTCTATTTTATAAGTCAACGTATAAAAATAAACCGTCAATAAATGTCAATTCACTTTCTAGGCTTCAATTAATATTGATTCGTACGTTCTATTTGTCAGTTAGGCCGACGTTATTTCATTCGCGATGTTTTCCTGTATTCCTGCCTTCTTTTCTCATATCAATCCTATATGTAACCTTATAGGCATAATGTTAATTATCCTTTTCGATTTTTTTATATAGCCTATGACACTGTGCAATGATGTGGCTCTGTATTGGTAAAAGAATTTTTGTGAAAGAAAATCGGTTCAGTAGATCCCGAGATTAGCCCTTACAATTTAACAAACACACAAACTTTACTTCTTTATAATACTAGTATAGGTGACTACCCTTTCTCTGTTTAAAAACCATCTTCACCTGTTATCAAAATATACTCTTAGCAATATTAAGATAAAATAAGATATAAAAGAAGTTATATAATATGATGCATTTTATGTGTGTATATTATATGTATCTAAGATACTTATAGAACAGTTGTTTTGAAGACTCTTAATTGTAAGATTCTTATTAATTTGAGAATAACTATTTTAACACCACAGATCATTTGTTAAAAAACATCTCTTATTTTTAAAAATGTATTAAAGTACCCTCTAATTGTAGGCCGTAGATAAATGTCCTAATTAGGACGTCTAACCTTTAGGTGATTGGTTGCCGGTGCATTTACGCGTAGCTGACAAAACTATCTCTTTTTATTGTTTTTGGTTTTATCATTTATCTCTTTCTATCGTTCCAATTGACTTGTATGTATGTGTGCTGCCGCTGCTGTGCGGAACACTTTTTTCGGTTGATTTGTATGGGTATAACATATCTATTATATAATATTATTGCCGTAGATGCAGTGTTTAATTGAAGTTTTTAATCATGTTTAGCATCGATAGTGAGAAGGCCACCGTTCAAAGATTGCAAAGATAACATGTTGTTGTCCTTAACTATAAAAAAATATTTAAATGTCACCGAACTAGCAGTTAGTCGATTGCATTATAATATATCGTTTATAATTATACTATGATTTATATTTGTATTATACGTTGGGAAGTAAAAGACTGTATTGATTATTTATTATATATTTTGAGTTAGGTTTCTTGAGTTAGGAGGACTGATTTCCATGTACGATTTTCTATGTATAAAAAAATGTATTTAATTATATTAAACTGACTACATTCATTATTATTAGGAGTAATATTGACTCAGTTTATGTGCTATACAGTTTACATAAAAATATAATAAATAAATAGAAAAAAAAAACCACCACTTTTGGTCTGTTCTACTATGTAAAAACTGCTTTCTGAACCAGTGGTAAGTACATTTCTCCTTTGTAATACAATGACGAGATGTATTTAAAAGTGTTACTAGGTATATGAAGCCCAGTTAAATAATCATATAATTTTAACTTTGATTTCTTTAAATACTAAGAACTTTATAGGCCGAAATTAATAGATTCGCATTGTTCTGGGCTTGTTTTCTGTCTTAACATATCGACTAGGATAACAAACAGATTCATACATTTAAACACTACAGACCATTGGTTGTCACTTACCAACAATGATATTATATAATAGATATGTTATACCCATACAAATCAAACGAAAAAAGTGTTTCGCACAGCAGCGGCATGACATGATAGAGTGAGATAAATGATAAAACCAACAAGAAAAAAAGAGATAGTTAATTTTGTCAGTTACGCGTGAATGCACCAGCAACCAATCATCTTGAGGTAAGACGTCCTGATTAGGATGTTTATACGTCTTCAATATTTTGCGCTTATAACATATTTACTTCATATATCATTGCTTACCAACTGGCTACCTTTCTAGGCAGTAGTATTTTACAGAAAACATTTAAATGCATACAGCTATATAAAAGACAGCCTTTGCCCTTAATACTGTCATAAAAATTAACCTCGAATAGAAACCATAAAACTCGAGCAATTACTTATATCAATAACAACGCTTATAAAATGCATTTAATCAATTTTATTAAAGGTTCGAAACAATTAATTTAATACTTTTACATTCCCATTGTCAAAAATGTATATCTGTCATTAAATAAAATTAAACTTTTTTACAATGCAATAAAGTACAAAATTGAATTATATGTTCGGGGCATATATTTTTGCACTCAAAATTCTATTTTGGTCTAAGGAAATTTAAATAAACGTCTTATCTTTATGACTTTGAATAAGGCTTTTCGTAAAGTCAAGCTTAATTGTTTTACAATTGGTCACTATATGAGTAAATTTTTCATTTTCCGTGTCTATTTTTGATATTTAATAAAAACATAATCATATATTCCGTATGGTAATTGTCATTGAGCTATAAATATTTAAGTGTCAAAAGTTATTCACGTGCTGTATTATTTTATTTAATTAAATATTTTTATACATATAAATCTATAAATACATTACTACCGGCCTATGACTACAAATTACGTTCTAAATTGTATCAATTTATATTATATTTATTGGAATAATTTGGAACGCTTTTAGACCTATTTAGGCTGGTTATTTTAAGATACCTAGTGTTCTTTGAAATATCCATATAAAGACGCAAATGTGTTTCATATTTATATAGATAGGGAAATATTAGGTAGCTCGTAAGATATCTATTATTTATAAGGTTTCTATTAAGTCAAAATTAAAAAAAAAAAAAAGTTCTGAATAATCTAAAGTACTCTTAGACGTTTGATATGATAGTCTTTGGAAAGTCAAAATATGCGTTTTAATGTAAGTAAGTTGAGTGGTATTCTTCTTACAATTTCTAGGGACCATAGACTTGGGTATATAAGACAAGTAGTTTCAATTTCAAATATATGCCCCCCAATTCTTGCAGACATAGGTATAAGTAGCGTCACGAATCTTTAGCGCTGAACGAAACCTGGGCAGAAGTCAAAAATAAGGTAGATATCTTATTTTTGACTTGAAGGGACGGCACAGCGCGCGGGCGCGTGATCGTCGGGTGCGCGAGCGTTGATTGGTTCCCCAGTCGTGTTGTCTTTCTCGCACCAATACGTCAATTACGAGCGCGATTCTACCGATGCGGAGCTATTCTCGTCCAGCGCTAAACATCCGTGACGCGAATTATACAGCAAGATTTTCTTTTAGTTTTAAAACACCTAAATCTCAGATGAAACCACTGGGATTATATGAATTCACGTGAATATTATGGAGCGATTCATTTATTATGTCACATGACGTATAAAAATAAGTCAAGTCTTTGACACATATAAACGGTATAATTACAGTAATTTTCCGTTAACATAATCTATAGCAAGCAAAAAAATATAACAGAAAATAATAAGTCATAAAAATACTTTAAAATTAAAACAAAATTAATCGCACGTATAGCAACTAAAATCAACCGAGATTATTCTTTTTTATATTTAAGTATAAAAATATGTTTTCACGTGAAACTTAAAGCTTATATTTAGTTTTATTCTTGTAATTAATGTAGTACGTTTTATTTTGATTACAATATCAAATTGATGTAGTGAACTTACTTGCTTTAGTTTTGTTTATCAATCATAAAATAGGCAGTAAAATTCGTCAGTCATGGTATTCATACAAGAACATGGGCTTTAAAAAATTACTGATTACTGGGCCAATGAGTCTCAACATCTGATGGCTCAAAGTGGGGAGCGTCGGTGTAGTGCACCCCTGCCCGGAGTTGGGCTTTATAGCAAAGTTCCGGGTAGCACTGCATTGGCTATGGGCTGGCGTTACTCTTACCATCAGGAGTGCGTCCAGCTCGTCTCCCATCTTCATAGTATAAAAAAAAAAAAAATTCGCGTAAGGAACACCGGTGGGTTTAAGTCGGTAGGGCTTAACATAACCATTCGGTAAGGTTTCATGAACTTGCTAGACTAAAGTTAAAAAGACATTGAAAGATTAGATACATCGACGGTTATCGAGAGACAACATTTATCTAAATAACTCACTAACAGCATTCTATTTTGATAGTATCGTTTTTATTTTTATTTTTATAATTACAGCTCAATAAAATTATAGCTTCAAAGGTATGAAATATATTATATCTTATATAGAGCAAAGCAACGTCTAGAGATTTTTAAGATAGTCGTGATTTATTTTGATTGTCACTTTCGGAAACATGTTTTTATTTGTATACTAGCTGTTGCCCGCGACTCCGTCCGCGTTTACTTTCATACAAAAATATTCCCCCGGAAACTGGATAAAAAGTATCCTAGTCCTTCTCCTGGTTCTAAGCTACATCCCAACCAATTTTCAGCCAAATCAGTTGAGCCGTTATCGAGTTATAAATGGTGTAACTAACACGACTTTCTTTTATATATATAGCATACTGAACTACGTTAAATATATCATTATAATATATTCTTGCTGTAAACACGTGTATTAAATACCTAATTTAGTCAATAAGATATTCATACGATGTTTGTACTCAATTATTTTCAACAACATTATGCGAAAACCTGACTGAATCCTATATAGGACATAGTTAACTATATCTAATACTAGTAGATCCTGAGATTAGCGCGTTCAAACAAACAAACAAAAAAAACTCTTCAGCTTTATATATTAGTATAGATTTATATTATAATTACATAGTAGCAAACAACCTGTCATCAAGTTTATATACTAAAGATATAACTCGGGCTTATTTATTTATAAATGATTTATAATAAGGATTGTACATGTTTCAAGTATGTACACAAGGATGCCTGGAAGAATTCATTTTTAGTGATAAGGGCGCCTATTAGATTTCTTCTACTCAAAATGTAATAAAGAGGATATTAAAAAATAAAATACTAGTACAATCTCCACATCTAAAATTCTTACAGTCAACCATACAGGTCACAGATTTACTTTCGCATATATACTAGCTGTTCCTCGCGGTTTTACCCGTTTAGTTCCCGTTCCCTAAGGGATGTAAGCTATCTTAAGCTTTTAAGTTGGATCAAACTGCACAGGATGTGCAAATTTAATTTAATTAAAAAACGGTTCAGTACTTTAGGAGTCAATCGCGGACAAACAACGAGACACGTAATCTAAATAATATATTAAGACTAGCTGACCCGTGCCCACTTCGTTGTGGCATAATGGCATGTGTATGGCGTGGCATAATGTTAACAATCCTTTTTTATAAAGCCTATGACACTCAGCAATAATGTGGCTTTCTATTGCTGAAATAATTTTTAAAATCGGTTCAGTAGATCCCGTGATGACCCCTTACAATTTAACAAACACACAAACAATCTTTATAATATGAGTATAGATTACTAACTATATAAATGAATAATGTATATGCCTATATAAGCTTCGTTTATTAGAGGCATGACTCACGCGTCGTTTGTATGTAGGTAAGTCTTTATAAGGCTGGTGTGTAGACATTATTGCTGAATGTGTCAATCAATATTATTTATTCTTAGTAAGGCCGTCTTAAACTGTACTTAATGTTTAAGTATTTATCGTTAGAAAGGAATAAAGCATGTGTATTTATGTGTGTTTGTTTGATGTAATAGATTTTGACGAGATAGTCATGCGAAATATAATAATTGTAGCATTAAGAAAAAATACCATTAAAACGCATGTAGTTCATATTCATCGTTTAATATATAATTGTTAAAGATATCTTTAAAATATCCATGGCTACTGAGTCTTAACATCTGATGACTCAAAGTGGGGAGCGTCGGTGTAGTGCACCCCTGCCCGGAGTTGGGCTTTATAGCAAAGTTCCGGGCAGCACTGCATTGGCTATGGGCTGGCGTTACTCTTACCGTCAGGAGTGCGTCCAGCTCGTATCCCCTCTTCATATTATAAAAAAAAACCATGTTAAAGTAGATATTTTGAGGAGGTATTTTAGTAACGGAATGTTCTGAACATTTTTCTAATACAATTCTTAATAAATTTACGGGATTTCTATATAGCTTTGTGTAGCTTTAACATGAGTCAAGATTATAAATAAGAAACAGATATTTCCAGCCTTTTGTGAAAAAAACATTCAGAGTCCTACTAAGTTTCATTAACATCGGCCCAGTTGTTAGGTGTGATGTTTAAATAAACAGACAGAAATAAAGTTAATTTCTTTTTTAATATTTCGTATAAAGTATGAGCAATTGGTTGAATTGAATTGAGAATGTAATTAAATAAAATTTCGGTGAAACCCAAATATAAATGAACGTTGACATATTAAGAGTTAATAATAAATTAACTTGCGATCCGGAACAATGCTGTGATAATTTAAACACCTCGCGAAATATAACAC
>JADANM010005719.1:8137587-8172942 GCA_026213755.1 Eurema hecabe
TTTTTAGTTGCGAGCGGGTCAGGATCGAGTCTTGTCATTGACATTATGTTGGACTTCCTTAAAATTATTTATATAATAAATGGAATTAAAGTAAAAAACTTTGCACGTTCTCAATGCCTAAGCAATTCTTAAGTCTTATATTTTACCTTCTGAGGAAGGCTTACAGAAAAATAATATAGGTATTATTATCCGATTATTTGTAATCAAATTCCGTAATTTTATTTTACATCCATATCCAGCTTTAAAGATTGAATCATACATGGGGACGGACAGTCAGACAACGAAAAGCCTTTGTTTTATGTATTGTGGTGATTTGCTATCAATAATAATTTGCAGCTTAAATACGACCGACTAATAATAAACTTGAAAGAGGAAACAAAATGCTAATTGCTACTAAAAGATTTCCATCGATCTTTTTCACTGAATCGGAGATCACTGGCGTTCTTCAAAGTTGGTGTAGATCGAATAAGCCCACGCTCACGCGGAGTTGCGGGTATCAGCCCGTAGTACCTTACGAGAACCCGGGAAGCTATCTACTTATAATTACAAAAGTATCATAGAAAAACATAAGTAGGTAATGTACATTCGAATTGTGAACCATCTTCACTATATACATAGTTTATAACAAAGTCGGTATCTCTGTCCTTCTAGGCTTAAGTCTTTTAAAATAACACGGAATACCACCTGTATCCCTTGCGTTTTTTTATAGATAGAGTGATTCAAGAGAAAGGTTTATATGTATAATATATGCGAGTGAAGCCGGGACGGGTATCTAGCTTTGATATAATTTGATAACCTACTTACCGCCATATCAGCTTCACTAGTAGTTCAGATATAGGTAGACAGATACACTATAGGTAATGTAATCCTTTTAAAGAATGAACTAGAAATGATAGTTGGATCGCAGGGAGTGGCGGATGTTTGCAGTGGGTTATTTTATTAGATCACTACCTATAAGTGCTGTAATCACGCACATTAGAATAGATCGAGTACCCTTAGCAAAACTGATAACAGGGGGATATATTTCTAGGCGCACTTAAAATGTATACTATATAAGAAGGTGAAGTACCCGGGTTGGTACCTTAAATTAGGAGTATATTATAGTGCTAGAAAATGCAACATTCAAAGATGCAAAGGGCCAACTAAAAATTTGGCGCTAAGTCCAATTCCATGCCTCAATTGTTGAATATACGGAACTGCCTTTGACATTCGTTTATTTTACAATTTAAATATAAATAAATAATAATTATAAATTTTGCAAGTCTTATTAACACACTAAACTCCAGCGGCGTTTACGGAAGCAATGACCCTTTTTCATCATGTTGATCTTTTATTCGTTTGCATTTTATTGAATGGGATTTTTTAAACTTTTCTTGTGGCGATTCTTATGGTGTGTATTGTCGGCTGTTATCTGATAGGAAGGATCTTTTCTTTATATATTATGATATTTATTCTCCAACGTAGAGCTAATAAGAACGAGGTGTTACTGTTGTTTAATTTATAAGAAAAAAAGGAGTTCTAGCATCGCACATAGTTTTTTCTAAGCACCGTCTACCAGAGTACTATGCGATAAGTCACAACAAAATAGGTAAATATTTAATAAGCTGAAATGGTAAGATAAAGTCTCAGTCGTATTTACTTATATTATTACAATATAAGTAAAAAAAATATGAAGCCAAATACAAGCAACAATATTGTTGACATAATTTACCTTATAAAGTACTTTTAACTTCTAAAATGAATATGCTGTCGGTACATAAACAACACCGGTAATACAACGAATTGGTACCACAGTAGGCAGGTCTACGCCGAAATATAAATGAATAAATTATTTCACGGTACGTAGGTACCAACAAATTGGTGGCAATTGCCTGTGATTCGTGACCCTGTGCTATGACTATTATTTCTTTTACAAGTAGGTATTCTACTGGGAATTATCTAATTAATATGCTCCTTAGGTACTGGTGCATAGAACCTTGACAAATGCCTACTGAAAGAGTAACAGATGGAAGATAAGCTAATGAAACTATTTAGATGGACCGATAGTTCCAGAAAAGTTAACAAACCCACAAACTCAATATTGTTCAAGTTGATTCTTCTTTTTGCCGACATTAACAAATCACCCAAACTTCTCACAGAAGAGTCTTTTAAATTTTTTAATAGCTCTTCTCTACCTGTTTTTAAACTTGGTAGTTTTGGTTGGAAGTCCTGCTTAATCATGGGTTCTTTATTTGTTTTTAATGCTCATCCATAAATCGGAAAAAATAATCGAGTAGTAATTTTAAATTCACAAATAATTCAATCATGTCACATAAGCCTGGTATTATCAAATAAATGCATTTCCTCAAAAGGTCAAATCAAGTCAGTAACTCATTTTCGTAGAAAAAATATAACCGTTATTCTCTCAAGGCCGTAGTGAATGAAATCTGCACAAAAAGTTTGTGTTTATAATTTTTTGTATTATGTAAAAATGTAAATTTACACCCAATCGTGCGACTCAAATTGTAATTTTTTGTGTAGGAAAACAAACGTGTTTGGAAACAGATTGTCTAAATTTTAAACAATAAATTATGTACGTATAAACAAATGTTTATTTTTTTTATTTAATTAAAAATTTAAATTTCAGGATGCGTATAATAGCGCCATCTAGTAGTCGAGGTGAGCAGAGCTTGTAATATGCCAACTAGATTTCATTACTTATTATTTATAATTCGCTCGATTATTGATAATACCAATTTTTCAAAGGGATAATCCGATAAAATACGAATTCTATGCAAAGATTTTTTACTATATTTGGACGAGTTTTGTGGCAGTATTCTATTGGGGAAACACGGATGGTTTGTTCAAGTTACATTAAAATCAAGCGACGTTGATCATATTTCCAGTTTACAATCACGCGAGTAATAATAACATATTGTAATCTATCGTTCGAAAAAAAACATACGAGCGTAGTAAATAAAGACAATTGCGCCTATATCGCGCGTGGACGTGAACAAACTAGCTCTTTTAATACGGGTCCTACTTTCTATCATCCTACTAATATTATAATTCACATATATTGGTAGTTTGTGATATTATGTATGTTTGTAATTCTTTCACACTAAAACAGCTGGACCGATTTAGTTGAAATTTGGTATGTAGATAGATGATACAGTGGATTAACAAATAGGATAGGAACTTACATCGGGGTATTGTCCTGGGAACGGTAAATACGTGGGTAAAACCGCGGGGAACGGCTAGTATGAAATGAAACACACTATGGAAGCTAAACATGTATTTAGATAGAATATTTGGGCGCGTCGTTGTGGTAGAAGTTGCAGTCGAGGCGGTTGGCGCAGGCGCTTCCGAAGCGGCACGGCTTCGGGTGGTAGAAGTGGCAGCCCGGCTTCGCGCACTTCGGGTAGTACTTGCACATGTTGGGCAGCGACGACAGCGACGAGATCGACTTGTAGTTCGCTGCCGGGACCACGTGCGACGCTGCTAACACAAATAGTGTTATTACATATTTGCTTAAGCTTTCTAATGTACACAATGTTTCATGGATTTATTATTATATAAAAAAAATAATGTACTGCACAATATTATCATAAAAGTTAAGAAAATAATAATTTTGAAAAAAATTAAACCCCATTTTTATTATTATATGCCGTCTTCATAATCATATTCTGTATGCACCCACCTAATTTTTGGAAGTAAGTTTTTAAACACTCTGTATCTTAACTTATGCATGACGTCACAAGCTAGTAGGGGCAGGCGCGGCGCGTGACGTCACACACTCACCTAGGGCGGGGGGCGGCGCGGCGGCGGGCGCGGAGGGCGAGTGCGAGTAGGGGCAGGCGCGGCGCGTGACGTCACACACTCACCTAGGGCGGGGGGCGGCGCGGCGGCGGGCGCGGAGGGTGAGTGCGAGTAGGGGCAGGCGCGGCGCGTGACGTCACACACTCACCTAGGGCGGGGGGGCGGCGCGGCGGCGGGCGCGGAGGGTGAGTGCGAGTAGGGGCAGGCGCGGCGCGTGCAGGCGGCCAGGAACTTGCAGCGCGGGTGCGCGAATGCGCAGCCCGACCCGAAGCGGCACGCCGGGAACGTCAGGCACCACACCGGCTTGCGCTCCGCTTGCGATACTGCAACACAACATTTATATATTATATAACGTCAAATTACATACCCTTTTAACATTAGTCAAACAATCTTCTTTAAATTTCCCATCATACAAACTTTTGTATGTCAATTTTAATTTCACATCATGTACGAACCTTGATCAAATTATTGGTCCTATCAACTGGTCAAGCAATATATTGAACCAAGATCCTGCTCGAAGGACCAAAAATTTGTATATAAAACAAATAGAGAGAATTCATCAATTTTTTCTACTATTTATTAATTAAAATGGAAAATGATTCACTTACGTGGTGGCACAGAATCATATTTATGCGAGTTGCTAACTGTACTCAGCGTAACAACATGATTATCACTACTGGCACTGAGAGTTCTCTCCCTCACTTGTCTTTCTGTCTCTTTCTTATCAACATCAAACACTATAGGAGACGCCTTTCTCTTCTTAACAGGAGGACTAGCTGGCTTAAGACTTGACATTTCTGTACTCTTTCTTTTCTCTTTCTCCCCTTCCTTCTTAATAATCACTTGTGTATCACTATCTTCACTTGTATCACTCAATCTCTTCTTTTGACTGATTGGCACTATTAAATCCTTCTTCTCTGTATCTTTTTCTTTAGTTGCAATACTATCTTTAGTAACTTTCGTAGCTTCTAATTTGCTTGTATCTTTCTCGTTTTCTACTGACTCTTTCTCTTTCAACACAGGCGTTGAGACTTCTTTCACTTTGATTTGTGTTTCTTTGATTTCAGATTCCTTGCTCTCTACAATAGTTTCTTCAACCATTTCTACATCCACGGCTCCATCGATTTCATCTTTAGATGCTTTTTTTGTTTTAGTTTTTGATGTAAGGTTTAAATCTTCAGCATCATCGTCTAGTAGGCCTTCCGTCATGAGTTTCTTAGCAAGGAAAGCATTCGGATGATATCCATCCATAGTGACTATGAATTGTGTGTCCTTATCTTTACCGACACTTGGATTGTGGATGTTTCTGAAAATTAAATATTGTTCATTTAATGTAAGGGAATTAATACATGAAAAGTATTATCTTTTCATATTTATTAATACATTAGAGAGATCACATCATTGTCGCTAGGGCTTATAATTATGTTTATACCAAATGACAGCTTGGCTGTTAAACTAAAGGTGTAAGGTAGACTGTATATCAAAGGAAATCAACAAAAAAATCAGCTACAACTACTACATATAATACAAAGTATCTAATGGAGAATTACAAGGGCTGTGTGACAATGATAAGTAATTCAACAATATGATAACCAAACTTGTCGAAAAGAAAAATAAAGCTGCCCTGATACAATAAGAAGAAAAAAGTTTTTTATTTAATGTCACCTAAATACTAAAGGGTCAAAATTTGATATTAAGTAGAGGATAAAAAATGCTTACATAGTTTCAATAATAAGTGAATCATCCCGTCTACTGGCTGTCCTAGTTGGTACATAGTCGTTATTTTGTATGCGTTTTGTGATGGGCAGTGGAGCATATTCATTGCTTTGCTTGTTGGTTACAACTCTGCTGTAAAATTAAACGTTTTCACTTTAATATACAGAGAACAATTAGATGTAAATTTTAACCATAAACAATAAAATTTAAACCACAATAATAAAAAAAGAATAATATTCCTTTTTTAAAATAAAGTGCTTCAAAAATACTCATAATATGAAATTCACAAACTTATTTAAAAATGTTTATTATTATTATATTTTAAATTCCTCTTATTTACCAAAAAAAATAAAAAAAGAGTAGTATGACAAAAAATCTCTTGATAGAGTAAGAGAAAGATATAAGAAGAGTTGAATAAGACTGCTCAGTACTCACTGTAGGCTCTTGTTTCCACTTTCGAAATCCCCACTGCCTTCTTCCGTCGATACATCAGTGGCTACTTGTATGACAATCTTCTTAGTATCGACACACCGACGCATTGGCAGGACTAATGCTCTCTTAACTTTCTGTGGCTCCGGATCTACTTTTGGTGGTATCTGTAAATAAAAAAATTAAAAAAATAAAGTTTAAATCATTCCTTTCAAACACAGAACCATATACAGTACTATACAATTAAGAACATTCTAATCTATTTACAATTGTACATATGTGGCACAAACTAAACCGAAATATCCATTTTTATTCTCCCTCCTATCAGACAATGAATCTGTTCATGGTCACATAAGACCGATTACAGATTAAAAAAAAACTCTATGGTTGCCAAACATTTACTTAAACATCTATGACAAGGCAACTGCCTTTAACGTCTCACATTCATTAAGATTTTTTTATACACTTTTAATAATTATCTAAAAGATTCAAGTAAATAATTAACTTAAAAAAAATCCGACTTCATGGTAATACCTTTTCAACAAAAAAATAATCGTTCAAATTGGTTCATAATCGGCGGAGATATTGCGTGTAAAAAAGTCGATCCCCAATTTTCCACCCTTAGGGGTTATTTTTTTATTATTAAATTTAAATGGGACGACCCTTGAGGTATTACCTATACGCCGAAAAAAGATTTGTTCAAATCGGTTCATAATTGGCGGAGTTATCGTGTAACAAACAGAAAAAAAACATACGGGTCGAATTGAGAACCTCCTCCTTTTTTTGAACTCGGTTGAAGAGAAACAAGTCATCATAAACGTCTACGAGAACAGCCAGTTTATATTATAAGTGCTACTTACATTTAACAAGCTCTTATGCGCATCGGCAACAGCCCGTAGCAGCAGGTTGGATGGATTGGATGCGGGCGCTCTCGGCCGGGGACGCACACGCACTACGGACGCGCACGTTGCTCGAGGACGCTCTAGTACTGATACTCTGAAAGTATTTATTATAAAGTTAGGTATATCAATAAATAAAATTTTAAGGTTGCTATAGAGTAGAGCTGGGGTAAAATAAAATTAATAATGTATTCATTTTTAAATTCTTTACATACGCTTTAATAATACCATTAAATAGATCCAATTGTCAATCAATACAAATTATATAACTTCAATATAATTAATGTTTCATTAATTATATTTTTTTATTTATATTATTATTTTATAAATATGTATTTTATATGCTTTATTTATTTATTCTTCACATCACAGAATCATAGTTACACACAAAATAAACTTTATCACATTTCCCAATCAACAACAAAGTGATAAAAAGGCAAAAAGCTTCTCCAGTTCAAAAAAGTTTTATACTTAATGATCATTAACTCACTTGGAAGTTATTTTCTTAGCGCCTGAATCAACTCTTTCTGGACTTCCATCCGAGACTGAAACCTTCCTCTGTGACTCCGACTGACTTCCCAAACGGGTTCGAGATGCTCTCCCTTGTGAATGATTAAGCTCTCTTTCTGGCGTGAAACTGAAATGAAAATGTCTTATGAAGAAGTTTCTACAAGTAAATAATGTAACAATTAATTAGTTTAAAATCTCGATGATTATTTTTAACAACCTTGATCCATACTAATAAAATTATAAATGCGAAAGTAACTCTGTCTGTCTGTCCGTTCATCACGCTAAAACTACTGAACCAATTAGAACGAAATTTGGTACAAAGATGGTCTAGAGCCTGAGGTAAGACATAGGCTACTTTTTAACTGAAAAAAAAGGGTTGAAGGGGGGGATTAAAGATAAAAGTCCACGCGAACAGAGTCGCGGGTAACAGCTTATATCTTATAAAATTTGATATATTTTTAATCTTTAGTCAACTAGGCTACATATACTAATACTTGTAGAATCGTCATGGTATTTACATTACAAAACATTTACCACCGGTTCAGACGGCAGTTTCTACAGAGAAGGACTGACAAGAAACTCTCATAGATATTGGGGAGTTATATGATAAAAAAATGTATACTGCATACTTTTTCGATATATGAAAACTGTAAAAAGGAGACAATATGCTCACATAGATAAGAAAATGCAGCTTTATTACTAGTAAAAGTTTTTCTTACTACCTTAATGATTGTAATTAACAACCTTTCGGGGCTATGTGACTTTTGTTTTTCCGTTTCTTTCACTTCCGGTTTCTTGGGCACTTCCCGGGCTCCAAGTCTTTCTCTTATTGGTCTTTTGGGCAGATTGAGTTCAATCTGAGGAAGAGTTTCTATCTCTTTTTGGGGTGGTTTTGGAGGTGTTAGTGGGTGGCTTTGAGGTTGTAAATTTTCTGTGGGTTTGGGAGGTTGTGGTTTCTCTACAACAGTTTTAGGTTGTGTGATTGGAGGTGTTGCAGTTGTCGGTTGGCTTATTTCCTGTCAAATGAGTAATTTAAAATTTTATTAATAGAATAAATATATATAGCCTAAACACTGTAATAAATTCCAAACACTTTCTTACTAATGAAAATTAATGATACAATTGAAGCAAGTAATAACCTTATACAAATTTAAACCAGTTTCTTACTTTTTATCCAGTTTCCAGGGGAATAATTTTTATGAAAGTAAACGCGGACGGAGTCGCGGGCAACAGCTAGTTGTTTATACAACCATTAGGTTTTAAAAATTGTATTATTGGTTATAAATGATTCTCTAGTATATTCTAAGTACACTTAAATATATTTAGAAAGCAGATTTTAAATGACAAAATAATATTTTAAAAAACATACCTGTAAAACATCATCAGCAAAGTCATTCATCAATTCCTCAGCCTCCGTCCTGATATTCAGGAAATCTTCATCATCCGACATTGAGTCTAGCTGTTCAACTAACTTTTGTCTGAGCCCTTGAATTTTGGCTTCAATTTCATTCATCTCTTTTAACTGACTTGATGGAAGAGAGCTAGTTGCTGTTGTTTCTACGTCTGCAGTAGCCATTGCAGGTTCTGGTTGAGGGAGAATGGTAGCTGGGTCTATTATAGGCAGCAGAGGTCTCTTAACTTCTTGAATAATAGGCTTAGTTTCAACAACTTTTAAATCGTCTTTAAATGAATCTAATGATACTCCATGGTTCTTTAAAATCTGTCCTGCGAACACATCAGTTATCGATGGCTCAGATTCTTTCTCCATATTCATTAGTAAAGGAGGAATGTTTGGACGAATCCTTTCATGGCTCTTCTTCTTTTCTTTCTTACTCTTGTGAGATTTCTTTTCTTCCTTTTTGTGAGCCTTTTCTTTCTCTTTCTTTTTAGCCTTTTTTAAGTCTGCCTTCTTTGACTTCTCCTTTTTCTCTTTGGATTTCCTTTCTTTGGATACTGATCTTTCCTTCTGTTGGTCTTTTTCTAAAATTATTGTATAATATTATTAAAATAGCAAGATATGAAACATATTTAAAATCAAAGTCAAGTAGTTAATGTTAACAATTATTAAAATTTTTAGTTGTGACATACTTAACCTGCTTCCCATAACCAAATACTTGATCAGAATATAAAATCGTCTAAATCACTCCCTAAAAAATTAAGTATTATAACCAAAACTAATTTATAAAGACAACTTTAAGTTGTTAAGAAGAAACTTTAACTTCGTAATTCACTACTTAAGATGTATTTTAAAAATTATAGTTAATTGTACTTACTAAGAGGCACAGACACCGTAACCTCTTGCAATTTCTTCAACACTTGATGTAGCCAGTTCACAAACAGCTCAGTGTTGTCACCGAGAAACAATTGAAGATCATCCTCCATTTGCAGTTGTGTGCGTTTATTCGCTACCATCACCATGACATAGTCTGGGAGCTCATCATCTATATAAAGATATTTTTAAGTGGTTATGATGACTTATTATTATTTTTATACATTAGACTAGCTGTTGCTCATGAATCTGTCCGTGTGGACTTTCATATAAACTTTGCACCCCCCATTATAACCTTTTTTTCCAGTTAAAAAGTAGCCTAAGTTTTATCTCAGGCTCTAGACCATTTGTCTAGACAAATTCTGTTCTAATCAGTAGTTTAAGCATGATGGAAAGACAGACAGACAGACCTTCGCATTTATAATATTAGTGTGGATAATTTGTACAATATGATTGTTATAATGAGTGTAATGGTTAGTTAGTGGCTTAGTGTATTTTGTAAAATAAAAATAGATTTATAGAAATTATTTCAGCAAGTTTTTTTAAAAGTTAAAAGGATAAAATTTCCTTACTGATTAGCATTTAGGTTATGTATCTATCGGATCAAATAGCCAGATATTGGTAACTTTTTACAAGATACGAATAATAACATGTTACTTATAAGTATTAGTTTCAAAATGGCAGTATTATTGATTGTTGTATGCATAATGTATTTTAACAAATAACTTACCAACATAGCAGCCTAGTTCTGTTAATTTGGCTTTGATGGCAGACTGCAAGACAGAAATATATTATAATAGAAAGTATACACTTTTTATTAAAATTTCGTTAATATTATTACACACACTAATTTGCTAAAAGAAAATATAGCCTAGACCGTTTTCAAATTTACATGTAGCCGCCAATTATTAGAAATACTTGTTTTTGTTCTTTAAAATTAAATAAAATTCCTTCGAAATTATACTTACTCTCATTTTCTGCCCTATTTCACTACCGACGACATCCATTTTTAAGGCTTTTCTTTACCTTTAGAATGATAAAATTATGCAAAATTCTGTGCAAACTAGTTAATAACTTGATGGCTTAAACTTTAACAGTGTTATATCAATAACAATATTTTCAAAACAAATAACCATTTTTATACCGCACAAAATAATTATTTAATTACATGTACAAGTACACCGTACAGGAGAAATATGGTCTATACTCTATGACGTTATTTGACATAAGCTTTAACGTTTTGGAATTTTGATGTAGTTAACATATATCAGTGTTGCCCTAGAATTAAATAAATAAATAAATAAATAAAAAAGCCTTTTATTACTTGCTACAATAGTTAATTAATAATACTAAGAACAATAAATTAGATAAGTCCATATTTTACAAGAATTCTATATTATAATGTTTATTTTACGGACACTTTAGTAGGGCTATACTTGTTTTATTCAAATTATGATGAAGGCTAAACGTAGTTAGGCCACCTCATCCCGGGGGCCGGGGCTATCATTATTACAATGTATAAAACAAAGTTGCTTTTTGGTTCTCTTAAGTATGCTTAAATCTTAAAACTATGCAACGGGTTTTGATGCGGTCTTATAATTGATAGTGATTTAAGAGGAAGGTTTACATTTACAATAGGTACTTAAGTTTGTATATTATATAACCGATTAGCTATAGCTCTCTTTTGTAGATCTATTTTTTGAATTTCTTTTATAGTAAAAAAAATACAGAATTTAAAACTTGGATTTTAGGTAAGATCAGGTATATTTTAGTAGTCTAGCATTAAATAAGTCTACTCAATTTTAAAAAGTAAATTATGTATATACTAAATGCTAAATTTGGGATATTATTGAATTTTTGGAAATTGTAGATATTATATGTTTTGAAAACTGTGAAATAGTTGTTGATGCAATCGTGTACATAGAGACACGATGGGGCCCCTTTGTTTTTTATAAGTGTAGTCTTAAGATAGTATATCTTAAGAAGGAAAAAATAAACACTTTAAGCTATAAAAACATCATGATAAAAAAATAGACTACTACTGGTTAAATTTAATATAAGGCACAGTATCTAGAAGTGACGTTTAAGTTTTTTTTTCTTCAGCTATGGCAATTAAAACGTTTAAGTTAATTTAGTAATTTTTAAAATAAATATACACTGTTTTTCAAATTGTTTATTATAACAACCTTTGAGTGTAATTTTATTGATAAATAAATAATCCGTTACAATTTACAATTAAAATAATAATATCATGGTATATTAACATAACTAATCTTATTTTAATATGGCAATACAATTTAAGGCAACCTTTACAAGTTTGAAAAGTAGAACATAATTATTGTTTTTTTTTTCTATTACTATTTGGTGTCACCATTACAGATGTAAAATTTAACAATCACAACAGTGGCTTATTTTTAATCATTTATTTAAATTTAGCACCATTTACATATTGAATTAAAAAGACGAATATTGTTAACATTTTAGTTTTTAATTACTTTTTAAAATTGTAAAATTCAGTATTCAAAGAGTATATCTTATAATATTAAATATATGACTAGCCAATAACAAAAAGGTTACACAATAAAAGTCGCACCAAATATAATATCAACATTAAAAAAATCGACTCACATAAAATAATAATATTATTCGAGTGAATTTTGCAAAGGTTGAGTTACGCCATTGGTTTTATTTTCCTAAAATAAATACATCATTGGTAAAGGTAACTGATTGGTAAATTGGGCACTATTTGTCTAATTTGTCAGTCCTTTACGTAATTTGAGCATAAAATCGGAAAGGAAAATCATTTGTCTTTCTTTGGCCAAATAATGTATAACTTAAAAATATTGTCGCAGAATGGAATGTTTTTTATTCTTGTCGTATTTACAAATAATCTCATACATGGAATGCATGTGCTTCTTTATAATACATATTATAAAAAGTTGTTCTTATGTATTATGCTTATTATTTATTTGTAAACTAGTAAATAAATACACATATTATAACAAACTTATACACTCTTAAAATACTTTATTTACATGGTCGTTAGTAGCTTGTCGTTCGCTATGGACGGAGGAATTTAAAATTAGAATTAAAAGCATAGATAATAGACGACAGTTTTTGGTTTTGAATAATCTTTGGTACGTCAAAATAGCGAGCGACGAGCCGCTACGAGTTCGAGTGGATTTCGAATTTGATTTTCGAGTTCGGTCCGATGACCCCATAGGAGAGTTCTGTTCTGGGGCTCAGGGTATGAAGGGTGGGCAAGGACCGATGCGGGCTGGGGTTTATCTGACGGAACTGCCCCGCGGGTCCGCCCTCGACTCGCCGAGAGAAACCTGACTGAGCACCGTTCGTGTGTTGCTGAAGCTGTAGCCGTGACGCTCGTTCCATTTCTCTAAAAGTAATGAGATACTAGTTATTCGCGCAGAGGTAAAGCGAAAATGATTTGAAAAGCCATATCAATTATTTACCATTTCTTCTATGCGTGATCGTCATATCATGTAGGTATGTATGAACTAGCTAGCGTTATAATATGTATAAGACTTGTGATACATGAACTATTGAAGTGATCTATAAATCTCAAAGGTGTCGCTGATTTTTGTGTCCATAGACTTAGATATAACGGAGGTGTCAAGGCAACGAAGCTTTTGCTTCTCAAAGATGTACAAGCAATGATAAAATATGAGAATGGAGCAGCCAACGTGCAGGGCATGATACCTTCATCGCATGTATGAAGCGTCAGTTTTCCGCACTTGGTGGCATGCGGGCGAGGAGGGATACGCACCGCTGGTGAGGCCCGCGAGGCGCGACAGCGGGCAGCACAGCGCTGCGGCGTACGCGGCGCGGTACTGCGCGTTCATTATCACGTATATGATCGGGTTGACGCACGCGCTCGCGTATAGGAGGAGGTAGCCAGCGATGTGGAATACTGAAATCATCATATTGATATTTTATAATTGTTTCTTCTTATCCGGAGAGTAAATCTTCACACTGTATTTGTGATGCTTCTTCTTAACAGAAATGTGAATCTCCGTGTGTTTGTGATCTTGAAGCCTGATTCGTAGCTGGCTTCAGAATTTTACACAACTGATTTGTAAACTAAATTAACTAGATACTTGAGCCCGATCTGCTTCTTACCCCTGAGATTTATCAGGTTTTTGGTTGTTTAGGCAAATAAAGAAAGTCGAATATGTATTACGCAAGAATTAATCTAAGGCGTTGTTTGAAATTGTGTGTAGATGAATGGTAAGTATGTTTAAATTATGTATTAAAAATAGTGGTTAAGAGTAAAAATATAAACGGATCATTCGTTTTATGTGAAATTATAGTAATAAAAACAGAACTATATACACATATAAACATTTCTCACCTGGATAATGTACGTGACTATCAGCCACCTTAGCGATGGTGATTGGCAGATAACAGACTAGAAACGACAAGAATATAGCGAGAACCATTTTAGTGATCCGCCATTCGTTCCGTCGCGCCTTGGTTTCCCGCGTATCCTTTATCGTAGACCGCTTGTCACTTCCATTGTTCAGTGTTCCGTGGTTCGCTGTTTGAGATCTTTGGTGTTCGCGCATACGTTGTTCTGAGCTGTAACATTTTTTTTCTTTAAATAATAAATACCTATTCCAAATTTGAATTTGACATCTTCTATGCAGTTCGAAAATATGACTATAACACAATATTTTTCATATTTAAAATACTAATTCGAATTTTAAATTTGATGTTTTCTATGCAGTTCGAAACTATGACTATCACGTACTTAATTTTTTTTGTGTTGGGCAACATTTGACGGAATACAGATAAATCATTTTTTAAAGAATGCATAAATTATTCGTAAAATCAATGATTTCAAATTTGTAATATAGCATATGTATAGTATTACCTATGTATTTCCAAGTAAACAACTGACAAAGAGTTAATAATACACAGTATTAATAGTCAATTGGTATTTTTGTTTGCGAGATCATATTCAGGAAATAATACAGATAAAGATCAAATTTTATTACTCTACCTTTGCAAAATACTTCTTTGTGTTAGCTCAGTGTGTTGATTTACTACATTCATAATGTTCGTTCAACTATGAGTTACTATACACATGTGACATGTACAGTCAATTGCAAAAGTATATTGTTTGAACATTTAAAGTTTTCATTGCTTGAGTTGTTGTTCATTATATTTTGAAATTGTAGGTCCTATGGTATATAAATTTTGTGTCACATTGTCCACGCTTGACTCCTAAACTTCTGAACTGAATTTAAATTAAATTTGCACACAGTGTGCAATTTGATTCAACTTAAAAGATAGAATAGCTACATCTGATTTTATTACATGCATAATATATCCGAGCGAAGTCGGGGCGGATCGCTAGTACATAGTAGTATAAGTTATATAATGCGTCATCTGTCTCTGTGACTACAGTCTCACGTGACGCCATAAAACGTTAATAAAGCATGAAAACCTCAACGGCTATTTATTTTCGTCCCATAAAGATAAGGTAAAAGGGAGACGTCTCGATCCATAAAAAATGTATTTTTTCATATTAACAGTTCCTTGTCATAAAATTGTATAAGACTCCAGTTACGTTTCGTTGACCACGCTCAGATAGTAATATGTTTAAGCATGGAAGTTGTTTACAAATAACAAAAATTATCAACTAACTTTTACACAATATAGAACTCTTTTATATCCTCTTGTATTTTGTACTGGTCCAAAGATTTTTTATCTATACTTACGGGAAAGCTAATCTGTCAAATAGATTTTCGCGGGAAATGTAACAAATAAAATGTACGTATTAAGTATATCTCTTACTAATTTTTTTTATAAAATAAAATAACAATTATAATAAATAATAATTTACCTGTGTACCACCCAAAATATTCTCGCGTAGCATATAAAAATAAGCAAGGCGGGAACAATGAAAGCGATGACAAAAAGCGCGGTTTTCGACGAGCGGCCATGTTCGTCAGAGACTATAGAACACGTTCCTAGTTCTGCGTCATAGTCGAATTTGCCTATAAAAATACAGATAACCTTTAACTTACTGTTTATAATAAAATAAAAAATACGACAACACTTATTTTATTTACAAAAATTCGTTTCCTATTCTTGTATGCTCTATTTACTAAGTGTATAATATTATATTAATTATAATAAGTCTGAAAATGTACACCTTTAAAGTATACATAGTAAAATACAGCTTAACGTAGCAACATTTTAAACATAATACGAATATTCACACATTCACATTTTCATAAATACCTATCTAATAAAGAAGCTACTGATTGATCAATAACTTTATATTAAACTGTTGTTATGCAAATCTAAGGACTCAAATACGGTTCGGGCTAGACCAATTTGTAAGCTACACTCAATGCCCTGTTTCTAAATAATAGGCACTAGTTATCAAAGTTTCCTAGGGTATCTCAATATACGTAGCATTTAAACGTATTTAGGATTTAAACGTTAGAACATTAAATCCTTAATACATCTTTTAAGCAGTTTGTAGCGTTTACAAGCAAATATGCTAAGTTTTATGGGAATTTATCGTGTTTAAAGACGTGGGAATGGCGATCAAAAGTTGGGTATAGGGTAGGTTTTAACGGCTTTTAAAGTTGTATGAAACAATATGAGGGTTTTATAGCTCCTATTAAGATGTTCAAGCGAATGTTGAAGATGTTTAAAGTACTAACTTGTAGGTCATTCACCTTTTAATGTTTATAAATGATAAAGTATATTTTGCAGAGTCAATAGTAGCTTTTTATGGCATCAAGATACAAACAGGTCTCGAAAGGTATTTCCAGAGAGGAGAAAAGGCTTCATATAGTAACACTTTTGAATGAGTAGTCTACCAAAGGTTCGGAAAGCAATTTCTACAAAGAAGAACAGGTAGGAAACTCTAATAGTTTATTTTTTTTTAAGCTGCCTTTTCCATACCGAATAACAGCGTAAGTATTAAATTATATAAAAAATAGTGTTTTTTGAGAAAAATGAAAACTGCGTGTTGAAAAGTTGGCATAGCCGATGAACTAATAAATGATACTAACCCCAAATTCCTATTAAGGTGGGTATTTGCATTCCGTAGGAGAACATCCAGGAGAAAACGATCATCAATGCTATGTTGTGTTTCCTGTACACCCGCGAATACCAGCTGTGATGCGCGATCATTATATACCTGAAAATGTATTTATCATAAATATATTTAATACCACTTACATTTTTTGGCGGAGTGTGATCTGCATGATACACTTAGAAATCAGTTATTTAGATATTAAAGTATAAACAGGCTTCATGTCGGTGCACTGCAGTGTTGACATATCCGGCATCAAACCAGGCAAAATTTTTATTTAGGTTTTAAATTGACATATGTAAATAAGTTGTAATAATTTTAATTTTTGATAATGGGGCTGACATGGCTTTAAGGCTAAAAGTCCTAAAAAAATAAAAATTAAAAAAAAAGTATATTTAATAACTAGACTTCGTCTTCGTTGTGCATAATATTAATAATCATTTTTATTTTTCGGTTTTGTATATAAGTTATAACCTATGACACTGAGCAATAATGTTGCTTTTTATTGATGAAAGAATTGTTAAAATCGGTTCAGTAGATCCCGAGATTACCCCTTACAATTAAACAAACACACACACTTTACTTCTTTATAATTTTAGTATAGAAGTATAGATTAGTTCATATACGGCCGGTCCCAATATCGAATCCACGATCGGGCGATCACTTCAATCGGAGATCGAAAACGATGTGTCGATTGATCTCCAATCTGCGTCCCAATAACAACGGATAGCAAACATCGATAGATTTTCAATGTGGATCGCCGATCTATCTATTTTGTGAAAGATGCCTCCCATGCGTCCCATTTCAAGTAGATATCATTATGACTGTGTTGTAAACGCATTAATGAATTATAAAAAATACATATGTCTGGGTTTTGACTCACAAAATATTTATTTATTTGTTCCGATTTTTTGAATAAAATACGTGTTTCAACATTTTCCAAGCAAATAGTCATTAACCTATATAATTATACTCCCGATACTGGAGTTTTGGTAGTGGAGCGTAATCGTAATCTGAGGAACGAAACGTATCGAAATGTCATTTGACTGACATATTTTGACATCAATGAAAGAAAATAAATTTGCTTTTATTTTTATAATAACTTAAATCTTTATGTTTTCGTTAATCGTTTGTTCAAATATTAATAGCATTATTTGCAGTGTGCAGCAGATTATTTATATTTTTGTGATGTGATTAAATATCTAATTTAGTTTGCAGTTAAAATTATGCTTAGTTTGTCAGAAAAATTGTGCTACAATTATACTACTATTAAGAAGATTATCCTTTATAAAAAACCGGAGTACCTATATGAAAAGCTAGACTGGATGCATTCGATAGGACAACTTAGGATATACAAAAGCTTTATTTCCAATCAACAAATTTATACAACTTAATACATTCACATTTTTATATGACAGTCAGATTGTAAGTTGACTTGTGTCTTATTTTAATTTTGTATTTTCTTATTATTGTTAGTAGTTAGTAGTTTTGAAGAGAATAAAGGATATTTTATTTTATTTGTTTCATTATATTTTAAATATAATTATCAGATTTTCATATAAAATAAAACAATTTATCAATTACATACAAAAATGTTTTATTACTTCCAAGTAAATCATGAAGGAGCTAATTCTGCAAGTTGTTCTTCCACTCTACAGAGTTGAGAAATAGGCTTTTATTAGTTTTGTTAGTATTCTTAATATCCTCATATAAAATCTGCTCCAGCACTTTAAAATCACTGTCACTATCACAAGACATTGAAATTTAGGCCAATATGTACCATTTTAATTATTTTAGTAATTAATAAGCTAAATAAATATTTTTTAAACAATAAATATTCCGAAAGATTGCTTGCAATCGCCCAAACTTCTAGGATCGTAAATATAGATTGCAGATAGCCGTAAATAGATTTGTCAAAGTCAAAAGATTGGTTATTGAAACCCAACTACTGACTTTTCCCTACAGAGGGCGATCCAAAAACACTTGAATCCAGATCGGTGCCCTCTGACGGATAGTTTGCGTTTTCGGATTGCTTATCCCATCTATGGTTTGTATATTGAAACGCTTTTTCTCATATTTAGATCGAAAACTCAACCGTAGATAGCTGAAAACGGATTGAGATTGCATATTGGGAACCGCCGATAATCCGCGCTCTGCTTAGTTACCATACTTATACTAGTTCCCTGGTATTAGGATTACCATATTAGGGTATACTGGTAATACTGACATGATACATTATATCCTAATATAAAGTATCGTATTTGTTAAACAAGTGCTACAAACATGCTTACAAACGTTTGCTTCTGTAATATTAAGTGAGTAAAATAACTCATACTCATCTCATTAGGAGAAAACTGAATGTCATACAATGGTCGTAATATCAACAATCGGCTCAAAGATACAATGCATATCATTCTTGATCCTTTTTTGTCTTACTCAGCTTTCTCCTTTTTTTAAGGGCAAGCTACTCATTCTACGTTCTATGAACAGATGTTAATATCAATGTAAATATAAAAACTTCATCTAATTCCCGCCATAAGAAAAAAGAATGCGCATCATTGATTAGTGAAATTCGTTCCCAAATCTACAGACTATAAAAACATTAATTACTTTATACTTTGTTAAACATTTGTACTAGTTTGAATAAACAATTAGTTACCACTGAATTTTTCGCAACAATTATCGCCTATAAATTTAATTTGTAAACATTTCCTTCAAACGTTATTAATATTGTTCAACAAAGTTCGCTGATGTTTCTATTCAACACTGACCGTAGCACACATAAAATACAATAGTATGAAATTTCAAACAGAATTAAATATTTACATTTAAACGCCGTCCTGTCTGTCTGTGTACGTTTTATATGCAAACTTTGTTTATTAGTCAGACGAATTTCACCTGAAACAATTTATAAAACAGAGCTCCTAGTTAGTTCTCAGCTGTTATTTTATTTATTCGTTTAGTTTTAAATACTTTTGCAGACTTAAAATATTTTCAATTTTACTTTTAACAAGCTGGGCTTTGTTGTTTTACTTGCAAAGTCTTGTTCTATGTAAATAGCTAGCTTTTTATAGCGAGCAAATCCTGATAGAATACCTGGGCCCCACAGAGCACGGGTTTTGTCGGACTTCAATCTACCAAAAATTTACTTTTTTCCGTCTTACGGCAGTTTACGATAGGGGTGAGGGTCTACACGACTCCCGATTATGGTTGATAATTAATTCGTTCTTAACGTTTTAAAATAAACTTCAATGTACTAAATAACTAGCAATTTAACAAAGCGGTTCAGTAAAAAGTTCTGCTAGAAGCTATAGACGTGAATGTAATATCATTAATTGTCAGCGAAAATCTTCAAAATCGGAACTGCTATTTTAGATCTATAACTCTAGTAAGTATTATTTCTTTGTTTTAGGTACAGTGATGTACATTTAATATCACTTTAACTCAAAAATGAAATTTAAAAAAGCGGGGAATGAAATTTAAAATCCCAAAAAACAATTTACGTTAAAGGATAAACGACACTGTTCCATTTCTAAATTCAATTTGGCTGAAAATAATTTGATTCGGAATAAGCTTTACAATCCATATTTTGATGTAAATCAAGCGAGCGTAGGTTTTTCTGCACCTAATATTTCGACAGGTGCTGCCGACGTACAAATCGGTTCGGGGTTATCCCAATCATATATTTGTGAGATTCCATCTCTAGTGCGAATTCAATAATCCATCAGTGTGATATATTAAGTTTTGGGCCGATTCAATTTGTAACTTGGATTTATTCTGGTTACTTACTTGGGCTTCGAATAACTACTATATGACACGTCATATGTGTAATATAGTATATACTACTAATATCTAAAGGAAAATACTTTCGTATATGTAACATTAAGTTTTTTTACGTGTTGTGTCTACATGTGTTATCTGTGATATCTACTTCAATGAGGAATTCTCTAGACTCTGAGATTATGGGTATGTGGGTAAAACGTAGGTAGTTTATTTTATAACTTTTAAAACCTATGTACTTTAAATATAAATAAAACAAATCTTTTTGGTTATATTTTGGAGAATGTATTATGTACAAGTTATCTTTAAACTGTCCTTAAGAATTTATCTAATGTTGAAAACTGATAGAAATGCACGGAGCATTTTCATGTTCATTGCTGAATTTGTTTCATATAATATATAGTGATGACATTGCAATAACGTGATGTAATTCTGCAAGCCATGATATTCAAGATTGACGTTCTTGACCTACAATGAGGAACATTTTTTCCTCAGAAGCCCTTATAAGGTCGGACGCGGTATGCTGTGCATTTTTATTGTAATATCCTTGTTGTCACCTTTATATTGTGTATCTGATGGGAAAATCATTAATCATACTGTATTCATTGTTGAAGATGTTTCCGTATTTATAAGGTACGATATTTTTTATGAAATACTTTGGGATCCGAATTTTAATATTGGGTCTTGACGTGATTCAGTGTGGGTATTATTGGATAAATTTGTTGTTTATTTTTTGCTTTTTTTAACATTTATATAGATATTAATGACTTTAATGTACGTGTTGAAGGTGATATTTCTGCTTGGTTTTGCAATCTGACATTTTTGGCATGATTGGTGTTTTACCACCCCATGTAGATTCTGCACAGTAACTATGATAGCAAATAGTTGACAATCTAAAAAATCCGTACGCAACGAATTAGATTCAAACATGATGTATTGATAGTTTTAATAACTAACGGTATAGTTTACAAAACATACTACACACGTTAAGTGGGTTATGAGGCACATACAATTCCTTTTACCTTTAGAATTATACAAAGAAATATATTCCACTGGTTTTCTATTGTAAAGTACCACCTTGTTGCCTATATCCATATGTTATATAATGCTATGCCGCAATTATACTCCAATATTTATCTTTCGTAGAAATGGCTTGAACTTCAGACGCTTAAACTTACAATCTATATTATTTAAAAGCTATATAATAACACTGACCTGTTCAAAGTAATTAGCGCTATGCTCAGCAAAGAGACGCCAACGTTCCCGTATCGTAGAAACGGCACGAGTTTGCACAGCACCCCGCCGTGGGACCACGTTCGCGTCCAAAAACCAGATATCGCGAATGGCAACACCATCGCACAGAACAGAAAGTCTGCTATACATAAACTGAAATTAAAAAAAAAAAACAAAATAGAATTCTAAATTTAAATTAGACAAAAATAGAATATTGAAGCGTCCGATAGAATTTTTAAAATTCTTTTTTAATTTCGAATTTAAACTGTATATAAAAACAACAAAAGTGACGTTTATTTTGATTCTACCCTACTTGATGTTTCGCAAAATCAAAACAACGTGTATTACGAATGTAACTGAACTAGGTTAACTCGCGTATAAAGAAAAGTTTAACGACTTGTCATTTTCGTGTAAACAATGAAGGGACTCGTCTCCTAGTGTGCGTGTGTATGTATAAGGTTATGTTTGTGTGTTATTATACGTGAGTCCTTAGTGTGTTAACAATAAACAGCCTACACACTGTTCTGAAACGCTTAATCCCATCAAAAACAATACTTGTCAAAAAAACCAAGTCTCCCAACTCAATTGTTCTACGGTAAAAAGTTGTGAGATCCATGTAATACCAAGTCGTTTATTAATTTATTCAGTCTCTACTTAAGCGACTTTCTCGTCTTAATACGTCCAGTCCCTAAGACCACGATCGTGGTGCATAACAATTAAAAATCAATTGTGTCTGTAATATTCATACTCGAAGCATTAAGTTGTTAGGTAATAATTCAGAGGATTTTATAGTGACGCATATCAATATTAAAAAAAAATTAATGTTTTATATAAATATATTGAGACTCGGCCATCGCATGAAAATACGTGGTAATTAAATTATTATGTGAAGAAGTGCCTTAGACTTTTGATGATCGGTGAGTCAGTCAGTCAGTCAGTGAGTGACAAAATTAAACAAAATTAAGAACTTTGACCCGTTGTAATTCTTAAACTACTGGTTCAAATTGAATGAAATTTTAAATATAGCGTGTATTTTTGCCACTATAATAACAAGCAATAGGTTTTTTGGCTCCATAAATCATAATAACCACGGCAAAACTTAGACGCTTGAAACGTTCACAAAATATGTAGTTAACTTCAATACTACTTAATTAAATAATCGTTTAAGAGGAACCCGTGCAATGTTTTACTTTCCATACAATCCAAATTACTTGTTTTAATATTGAAATTCTATTGTATAGCCTGCTGGTTAAATGTAATTATGGGTGATGAGAATGAATGAGTCTACATGAATGGCTGTGACAATTGAACGCCATTGTGAAATAAAATGGATAACATGTCGCCGCTAAGAGCAGATCAGTGTGGAAATTTCAATACGGTTCCGTTATACATATTTTTTGAAGGTCGATTTAAACGCGACGTAATTATATTAGAATTTATTGTATTTTGTCATTCAATCTTATTCTTTATTCGTAAGCCTCACTGTAATCCATACTTAATATTATAAAGTGTGTCTGTATGTTTGCTTTTCTTTCACGGCAAAACGGCTGTTTAGATTTAGTTGAAATTTTATATGTAGATAGATGATACCCTGGATCAAAACATAGGATACTTTTTTTCCCAGTATTGTGCCCGGGCGCTGGAACTACGCAAGTAAAACCGCGGGGAGTGGCTAGTTTTTATAAAAACCCTTTCAATCAAGTAAAATAAATAATCAATAGATATTATTGAAGAATTTAAAATACACTAATTTTATAAAATTCTTCTAGACTTCCATACTGACTTCTTATTTATAAATGACTAGTTAAAATAATTATATTTTCAATTTTCTATCCAAATTGTTATGTAGCGTAAAATAATAAGGATAATCTAAATAAATTTAACAGGATATTAATAATATTTTTGGTTTAAACAAAATGTATTGTGTTTGTGTTGTCCATAAATTCTATTTTTACCTAAGCCTTGTAATTTTATTAACGTTTTCAAAATAATGGAAATTTTTACATTAAATTACGCCCAGTCGGGATTTCGTAAACGAAAAAATATTGTTATAAGAGTTCCTTTGTTTCGTTAATTCTATTTCAACGTTTTGTTTACATGTTGTTTATTTTTTTAATAATATCTTATAACGGGGGATAAAGAATAACTATTGAGTTTGTTATAACTATTTTTGGAATACCTTAGATATATTATTATACATGTGTGGCACAGCACTAAAAAGTGACATTTCTATCTGTACGTCTTTCGTACATCACTATCTAGTATTAAATAATACTGTTGTTAATTAAATAGAATTCTTCACAAAAAAAATTATAATATATGCGGTAAAAAACATGAAATGCTATCTATGAAAATTTAAATTTTACATGACTTACCTTATAATAAATGCGGCTGCTACGTTCCTAACTTTAGGACACTTTAGTAATGCAACAACGGTTAGCAGATTACCAAAAAGGCCTATCAGCATTATAAAGCCGGTAACTACAGCTGCAAACGTCAGTAAGCCAGGTGAGAATCTGAAAAAAAATAAAACCTCTTTTGTTTTACAAAAAAAAAACTAAAAGTTCTTTAGTACGGCTTACAGGATTTCCTTTTAAATTTGAATAAAGAACCTATATCAGATTTACGATTGTTTTAAAATAAACTTATATGGGTTGTAAACGCTGGCATAATGCATTTCGCTGAAGAATGATGGAATATAAAGACGTGCTTATGGGGGTATAAGAAAGACATTTTTATATTAAAAAATAAAAGTAAGTTCTTCGTAAAGGATGAAATGGGTCATGGTCAGGGAATGTTTTATGCTCTTATTTATTAAATTAGTGTTTAGCAAAAATACATTTAGTAAAGACTGTATTTAAGAGTTATTAATAACAATTTTAAAACTACGCAAATTTGAGTTTTTAACGTTGTATGGATAATCTCTGGATCTACTAAACTGTTTTTGTAATTTTTTTTTCGTACAACCATAAAGCCACATTTTATATTATATATAAAAGAAAGTCGTGTTAGTTACTTCACTTATAACTCAAGAACGGCTGAACCGAGGAATATTTTTTTTATGAAAGTAAACGCGGACGGAGTCGCAGGCAACAGCTAGTTACAAATAAATTAACACTTCGAGGCTACTAGAGTATAAAACTAAGTCCGAAATTAAAAATTCAGTGTGAAAATCAAGTTTTCTTGATTACTTTTCCAGAAACTTAAGAAAGTTTTTAGATGTTCTTAATTCTTTAACCAACGCTTTAAAATTAATTTTCTTGATAAAAAACAGATCTAAACATAAGTCTCTTTAATTGGAAGTTTGTGAACTAGAACGATTTTAAGGTTAAAAAAATTATTAAATGAGTCTTTTTCTAATATCTTCGGGATAATTTGGTTGTTCAGATACGCAAATCTTTTAGTCAGTATGGGCTTTCTGGCGAGTTCGACATAACCACCTCCTTCTCCCCCGGGGAGGACGCGGTATCCGCAACAGGATTTCCCCCCGTAAAAAAAATCACATGTCTGAACAACCTGCTGTACATACTATTACAACTATTGCATAGTTGTGCTGTAGGTTTTTAATTAGGTATGTAATATATAAAGTATTCTAAATCAAACTGTTAGAGGTAAACAGACCTAACTATCAGAATTCCGATACGTAAACTTCGAAACAAAAAGAAATTCTCGATCGTTGAGTAATTCAAATATGAGTACCTATTTGCCATTATATTTGCATACACCGAACACGATACAAAACGTTCACTCAACATTGTTTTGTGAGCAAACATTATGATTGTAAATATACAATTTTTCTCACACAAAATACTATTTGAACATTCTACGGATATTTATGACTTAATCAGGTCAGATTTTAATTAATAAGCTATATATAACGATTATCAAATAATTAGTCTCGTTAGTACATCCGTCCATTTATACCTAAAAATAGCTTTAATCATTGCTTATAATTAGGGTATAGTATACAAAAAGAATCTTTCAAAACCAATTCATGAAATAGTAGATGAAAAAAAACATATTACTCTCACTCATTTCACTGTACGTATCTGAATTTTCGATTCGTAATTGAAAAAAAAATTATAGAATTTTTCCTTAAAACTAAAAATAAGTCCTTGTCAAATAATTATTAATAAGGTTAATTAGTAACACGATAGCGAAGTAAAGTCTTCGCTTGATTATCATTAGGTGTTTTGTATTATAGGGATATTTGAAAGAAATTTGTATGAAGACCTTTTTCGTAAAAAAGTCCATACATAACATTCATTGAACAGAAGTCATATTAAAAACGAACTACCGTGTTCTTTTATATGAATTGTGTAGGTACTCACTTTGACAATTCACTCGGTCGCACGTTTGACGCAATATCCTCCGTGTCGTTCCATCCATCATAGTCTGCCATTGTGATATTCTGAAACAGAATAATACAATTTATTAATATAAATATGAAAATTCATATTACTAGCCGTTCCCCGCAGTTTTACTCGCGTAGTTCCTGTTCCCGGGGCAATACTGGGATGTAAGCTATCCTATCTTTTAAGTTGGATCAAACTGCACACGGTGTGCAAATTTAATATAAAATCGATTCAATAGTTTAGGAGTCAATCGCGGATAAACAACGTGACACGAAATTTATAATATTAAAAGGATATTTGCACAAAAACGTATTAACAATTAAACGTATTAAATGTATTAATATTTTGATTACATAGTACAAAACGAAGTCGCCTTTTCTGTCCTTCCCTATTTATGCTTTTATCTTAAAAACTACGCAACCGTCAACGTTGTCAACCAGATGACTACATAATAATAAATTATTGCTTTTTGATTGACTAAATATTAACCCTTATGTCTGATGTTCAGCGTAGCCAGAACGACCCAATTATTTATATTATTAAAAAAAAATTCGTCATAAAATACAACGATTTGAATTTTTTAACGAACTTCCAATCCCCAATTTCCCCATGACATTGACAAATCCATTATCCGTAAAAGTCCATTAATTATTTGTTCATAAAGTATCATAAAGGCAGGAAACATAAATGACAAAACCAACAGTAATATAGCGTCCGTTCTCTTGGGTAAATACATTTCGGAATTTATGTTATACAGGATGTACTAGACTTCTTCTTGCGCCCTCTGCAAGTCCCCCCGGGCAGGTGCGCGACGGAACACCGGTGTGTTGTAGTCAGTATGGCCTTTAAAGGGGACTCCGACATAACCACCTCCTTCTCCCCCGAGGAGGACGCGGTATCCGTAAAAGGATTTCCCACCGTAAGGGTGAAAGGGTAAAAGTGTGTACAAGACTTAGGAAACTGAAACCGTAGATAGTAATAGTCCCCCATGATAATAGCTTAGTTCATATGGCTTGATCCTTTCGATTCCTTCACTTTGAAAAGTGGTTAGATTAGTTAAATTTTATTCCTTTTTGTCGACCAGCAATGGACATCTACGTGCCGCATACGTCACGCGTAGTGTATACTGCATAGTCGGCATGGATTGGAGGTTTTTTAAAATACATTGCTGCATTTTCATGGCATTATTAAGTTAAATACAAACACAATTACTGCCCTACAGTATCTATTACAGAATTGTAAGCGGATTTATAAAAGAAAGAAATATATGAATGAGTTATAGTTATAAATTTAGGATGAATGTTTATACATCCTGTATAATGTCAAAAGGACGATTCCCATTATATCGGGAAACTCGGGAATTCTGTGTAAAAAACCTATACAGAGCTTTAAGACATCTGCAAATGATGGTTGACATTTGTTGCTAAAAGCCTGCCTCGAATTGTTATGTGCGTTCGTTAAATATAACATTATTTTAGGTTAAAAATAACAGTAACAGCTATCTGTTACTATGCTATTTTTTGCGATCTGTCCTGTTCTATTATAATGTATCGGTATTATAATTTAAATATTTACATTCAAAAATTAAACGAAACATTGGCGTTGTTTCTATATTATCTGAATCGTTTTATTTAAACTTCATAAATAAGAGTATAGGAACAATTATATTAATGTTTTAAGAATAAGAGTTTTAAGAATTTATACTTCTACTATAAGTCAATATTGGTTAACGAGCTGATTCTCAAAAAACTTTATAACGTTTAAGCCGAGTGAAAGTCCATTACAAAAATTTTAATTACCACAATTGACGTATATTTCGTCAATGTATCAATAACATATTTTATATAATTAATTATAGTCTCATATATTCAAAAATAGTTGCTGTACGAAAGAGTTCACAAATAGTTGTAACATCAGTTTTGAATGTCCAATAACAGACGTTGAAATACTAATTGCGTTTAACCTCTGTTATTAAGAGGTCAAAACTTCATTTGTTGTATAATCGCTTAAGACAATTCTCGTTTAGTTGACTCACAACATATAGAAACAGGATATATATACATCTAGACTAGCTGTGTTTTAAGACTTCATTTCGCGATAAAACTGTGTGGTACTTTTTCAGCTTTTGACAGTTTGTACTTTGTAGTCTCAATTCTCTTAGCATTTTTTACCATCAAGTCATCGCTAGCCAGCGCGTTTGTCTTGTATAAACAAAAATAATAAGAAACAGTTTAGTATTTTAAATATAATTTCTTTTAAGATTGTAATATTAAGCAAGAATTAAATTATTAGGTACTTATATAAATATATAAGTCCATCGTGCTTTTATATATAAGTTAATTAAATATATATGTAAAGAATATTAATTAAATTATTAACCACTTTATCAGTTGACATTTGACGTCAATCTAGAAAAACTGTCAGTAAATCCATTACTTTAGAGAATTCTAATGAATTCATAATTCTGGCTTTTATCCTCAATATCTTTATACGTACTGTAATATCGAAAAAATCTACATAGCGACTTAGAACTATTGTTTAGTCAATTAGAATTGCACCTCTAAAACCCCGTCTTTAATGAGAGACTATCTCATAGGATACTCGAGTTGGTATAGGGCTATATCTTATTATATATTATCAGACATCTAAGACCTAAGATCCTATAACATTCAAGCAATAATATTATATTACTTTTACCTTTAATGTCAAGGTGTCACTAATGTCTAATGATAAAATTTGTCTTTTCACACCACATTTAACACACAATACATTTTTCACATTTTAAGCTTTTTTAATTTAATCGTATTATATATTGTACCTGTTCAATAACCGTTACGCATACGATTTACACAAACATCGGTAAAGGAAATCCATTGGAGTTAACTGTGTATTTCCGTTGTGAGGCGCGATGTCAAAATTTAGATGCACTAAAATACGTTAGTGAATCACTACTACAGCAGGATGTCGGTATAAGGATGTCGTATATTCCACTTGGAAACGAATATATACCACTAATCGGTACGAGTGTGATATATTTTTATCCCAGTTAGAACGAAATCAGATTGATGTTTATTGCTTATTGGCTTCATACAATTGTGTCTGAAAAATATTGTGTAAGACCCTTTGTGTAACGGCGCGTTGGTAATGGAATTTATAGAGATGTGTATGAAGTTGTCTTTATAGCATCGGTTGATTTCTTACTTTTGTTTTCGAAATTCAGTTTAAGAGTTAATACTATAAATAAATAAATATATATAGGTGTTATGTTTAGAAGGCTTATTCGGATTTATACTATCTTTTGGAACTATGGAATCAAAACGTTGTATAAGTTTTGGCTTTTTATATAAAGTAGATGTTCATGAGTATTAAGTATGTACACCTACTAATGGCACGGTTAATCCATATATTACATCTGTTATCTTGTTAAGAAGCTCTGCTTAGACTAGATAGAGCTTGGTAAATCTTTCCGAAGAACCTCTTTACCTTCTTGTTTTATTTTTATAAATAATTATTCTTTAAATTGCACCTACACCTTTGCCACATCAGTATTGTAAAACGTCTGAATAATTTAGCAGAACACAATTTACGAGGGCATCGTCTTTCGAATTTATTCGAGCTGTCAATCCGAAAAACACGATTTCGATCTGCTAAATAAAACAAGCTCAATTTACATAATAAGAAAATGACTGCATTGGCATTATTCAGTGAAAGTGTTAGTTCATGAAAATGCATAGAAAACAAGAATAAAACAAATGAAGCAATACGATTTGTGTTCAGCGATGAGAATTTTTTCTAAGCAAAATAGCTTCTTCAGTGACATAGCATTCGTACATATTTCTTTAGTTTGACACCACTCGTTTTGCATATATAGAGAAGTTTAAACTATGTTAGGTTTATGCCTGTAGACTTGGTTCATTGCCCAACTTAACTTGGTTGAGTGACCCGTTGTAAAGTTTGAAAAAGTAAATGGTCAGTTTCAGTTTGAATTCACCAGCTGTCCTTCCTTTTCTGTAAGGAAATCCTATAAAATCCATCTGCATATAAGAAAGTAATGCACTTAAAATCTGTGATTGTCACCTAAATAGTCCTCAGATGATATTCTAACGTACCTATACATTATAGTAATGAATTTTATATCTAACCAAATATAACCGTCATCTGTCTAAAACACAAAAAGGCCTCTAGTCTCAACAATATTTATTACAAAGAGTGGTTCGGCCAATAAACCAAATGTCCTGTTCAACGGTGCGGGCATGTTCGCTTGACCTAACGTTCAGATCATGACATGGTGGAAATATGTCGTAGGTAAGCTTAGGTAGGTAAGTAGGTATTAGCAATTATTTATCTGCCAATCTAGTAGGCGAGCAGCTTAGTTTAACTTTAAAGAAAATTTGTCCCAAACAAAGTTGCTGTCCGGAGCTCAACAATGTTTTTTTTCTTATTTTTCTCGTACTTTCTATTTCCGTATTAAAACTAGGATAAAATCCTACCTATAGGTTTTACGAAATCACCATACTACGTTCACGGTTATAACATAAGTTAGTATCATGTTAGATATTCTATCTAACTTGAATGAATTACAGCGAAACCCAAAAAAATTGTGCTTTTGTCAACCTATCCAAAAGGCTTTAACCGCATGTACTTAATCATACTGTTGTATACAAGGTCTACCTTGGTCTGCCAAACCTGAACAATATTTATTACGAATTATATACGGCCAATAAACCAAATGAGAGCCACTCCTACAAGCTCACTGGACCAGCACTGTCACTGACCATATAATTGAATACCCTTGATCGGAACATACGATTTGTCAAATGTTTTGTTGAAGCTTGAAGGGAAATAGCTGGCTGAGTTCCAAGGAAGCTAGTTTTTTGATAAAAGTAATATAAATATGTTTACTGTATGAATATTGTAGATTAGGATTTTATATCTTAAGACGTCTGGAGTATCTTCCTGAATGATCTTCTATATTACTATATACTAAAGATAGAAGTTTAAAATTTATTCTCTTTCCACATGCGTATTATTCAATACTAGATTAAAAAAAATTGTTTGAATTAATTTCTCCAATGACCTTTAGATCGAACAACTAATATTGAATATTCATTAAAAGTGTATCCCATAGTTTAAGTAGCGTAAAACCTATTAGAAAACTTTAGAATATTGGTTGGAATCATTTAAAAATATAAAAGTTATATGTAATGTTTTCTTTCTAAAGTCAATTTCATAATTGGTTCATTCGACCCAGAGTCAACATTATAAACGTTACCTTTTATATCGGTATAGATATTATATGTCTAAAGAATTCAATGTAGTACCTTAAGTAATTTGGATCTCTTTAACCTAAATAATTAAGCAGAAAAAACACAGATTAAAACTTACAATTCATTACTTTTCCTAAATAAAATTAGTGAAATAGATGGATGGATAATTAAATATGAGTGCTATAAATCTTAGGTTCAATTTACGAAGAGCACTTAAGGCTTGTAACAAGTTTTCCAGCTGTGACCCAATTCCTGATAAGAGTTCCCATTTGCATACTATCACTAACAGACTACAATAATTTTCATAGAGGGATATTAATATTTATATTTACTGAATATTATGTAATAATTGATGTTTAATATGGAGAACACTAATGATATAGATGACGATGAAATGCAGCCATAGCTAACACATATACCAGTATAAAATATAATGTATAAACTGACATTTAGTTATGCGATTTTTCTATCTATACTAATATTATTAAGTTTGTGTTTGTTAAATTGTAAGGGGTCTCGGGATCTACTGAACCGATTTTAAAAACTCTTTCACCAATAGAAAGCCACATTATTGCTGAGTGTCATAGGTTATATAATAAAGTTACAAAAAATAAAAAAGGATTATGAACGTTATGCCCAATAAAGTGGGCACGGGTCAGCTAGTTGCTAAATAAATTATTAAAATTGTTACAGATCACGCATACATAACATTATAGAAATTAATAAAAGAAACATTTATTACAGATCAATTTGAAATAAGGCTCAAGACATTTTAAAGGAAAACTTTTTGGTAATAAAAAAAGAAAGTACCTACCGTGTGATTACAATACAAAACAAGAAATTAGTCTACAATAATATTAGAATATGTCGCAGGCGGATTGTAACTGCTGTATTACATTACGGCTAGCCGTTTTACAAAACAGGGCCGTTTTGCAAAGCGGCGGTTCAACGTGTAGCCGTATTGTCTTGCGTAGTTTTTGTATCATTATAAATTCTTATATTCTTATTATTTTTGTATCATTGTCATAGTCTAGCCGTATTGTAATACAGCGGATTGTACAATCTACCTGCGACAGAAGAGATAATGTTATGACATTTGAATGGAAAATGAGTTTAAATACAAACCACGATAAAACAGAAAAATCAAGTGAAACGTTTCAAAGAAAATCTTCAACTAGCCAGAGTTTTCTTGACCGTAAACTTTCAAAAGGGTAAGTTGATTTTGATCCATTTCTTGAAAAGGTTTTTCTTGAATTTGTTATTTATTTAAGAGGATTTCAGACGCAATTTAATAGTGTATTTTAAATCTAAGATCACTTCTCTTATTACTTCGTAAATGAATCTTAAATATTTTATGCGGACATAGACACTGTACAAATCGTTGGCACCCACATAATATAATCCTTAATAATATATTAATACTAAAAATAATGTTTGTCCTTCCTTCACGACGTAGCTAAGCAAACAATCGACCTGATTTTTGGCATACAGTTAGTTGAAAAGATAGAGAGTAACATAGGCTACTATTTAACTGAAAAAAGGGTTATAATAGGGGGGAGGGGGTTTAAAGTTTATATGAAATCCCCGCGGACGGAGTCGCGGGCAACAGCCATTACAAATATAAAAATATAAGTTACATTGTGTATTGTTACTGCTTTCAAAATTAATTTTATAGTGCCCAAATTAAAATACCATTCCACATTTGATGAATTACCCTGTAAGTGGTAGAATTAGTGGTAGTAATTCAATAGAAATTAATAAGTGGAAGGAGGTAAGGCCCTTTTTCCCTCTTACTCTTCAAAGTCAAGTTAAAGTCAAAAGTATTATTATCCAACAACGCTGCATATAGTAAAACTTTTGAACCGTTCTTACAAAAACTTCTTTATTCCTTTAATTCCCTTTATTATTCTTTCTTCCAAAAAAAATAATCACGAAATGATGCGGCAATGAATCTTTAAAATTTTTAAAAATATAAATATCAAAATGGCCGCTTTATGTTATGTAATAATTTTTTGTTTACACTGATAAGTCAAATAATTAAACACCAAAAGTACTATTTATTTCGACATCCCAAATAATTTTCAGTTTATTCTATTATTGTGATTATGGGCAGGCTAACTTTACCTTACATAGAGTGAATTTACCTACCGACTATATCTGATACTATCAGCTACATAATTTATCTTAATAAATAGGTTGTATACCTTTTATGTCGTGGGAAAGGTTCAGCCTATTAATTCTAATTTAAATGTTTTAGTATCAGACAAAACAAAGGTCAGTTAGAACTTCGGTAAAGGTAAACTGTTAGAAATATGTTATAAGTATAGTTTTACTAATTTAAATAAATTTATTTTTCTTATTGTTGCAAGCATAGATTAAAAACACGCAGTATGACCACGATAAGTGAAGCCATTTCAACCTAGACAATTTTGTCTACTTACATAGATCGTCGCTGCTATGCATATGCATCGCATCAAAATTCGTATATTTTTCGTAGATTTCAAATTTTCCACATTTATAGAGTAAATTTTTTATAGCAGTTTAAATAAACTCAACAAACGGAAGTCTTCTCTGTATTAACAACTAAAGCACAGGAAATCCTTTTCCAATATTAATAGAAAGTGATTTGTGAGTTACATTTTAGCTCAAAAATGCTCCGATTCTTTTGGGAACCACGATATACATCTAGTTATACATATCTATACACTAGCTGTGCCCGCGACTTCGTCCGCGTGGAATAGTTATTTTGAGCCTCATATTTAATTTTGCAAACCTTTCTGTCATTATCTATACTAATATTGTAAAGAGAAAAGATTTGGGTTTTTGTATGTAATGAAAATACTTAAAAAGTACTGGACTATTTTTAACCGACTTCAAAAAAAGGAGGAGGTTCTCAATTCGTCTGTATGTATAATATTTTTTTTTTATGTATGTTCACCGATAACTTCGCCGTTTATGAACCGATTTTGATGATTTTTTTTGTTGGAAAGGAGATGTCTCCGAGGTGGTCCCATTTTAAGGAAGTCAGGATCTGATGATGGGAAACCAGAGAAATCGAGGGGAACTTTCAAAAATTTTATGGGCGACTAATGCGTTTATAAGTTTTTAAATAAGTATCTTATGTAAACACTTTAATTTTAATAGTCTGGGGTAGGTCTGATGATGGAGCCAAGGTATGGTCGAGGGAAATCCTCAACGATTTACAGTAGCTACCTTGTCTAAATTATAAAATAACTATTAAATCATTTCTATATACTAAATGAAAATGCGTATTACTTTGTGGGAAGCAAATTTATTTCTTGCTTTTTAGTTTGAAGTCGGTTTATTTTTTGTTAAAAATTATTTTATAATAATTGTTTTTTCATTAGAAAGCTACCTTGAAAATGAAATGAAAATGAAAAATGTTTTATTTCTGAGTAAATGTGAACCAAATATTTTCACCTACCACCGGTTCGGAAACTAACCCGTCGAGAAGAACCGGCATAAGAAACTCGCACGGGTCCTACACTTTTTGCCGGAAAAATCATCTTTTAGAATAAAATTTACAATGCTGTAACATAATTGTAAGTTATATTATCATAATGTCACTCAGATCACTAATCATAAGTTTAGTATTAGGTATGTCAACCCGTGCGAAGCCGGGACGGGCCGCTAGTCTTAGACCGTAATTATTTTAAAGTACTTCTGCGTGAATTATATTTTTTGTTTTAGAAGGTGGTGCTTGTGGTAGAAGGACACAACCCGATCTTGATAACACGAAATATAGTTGGCCGTGTGAAAAGCAGTCTTGTCGTAAATCGATTCCGACGTGTTTAAATGATTGCCCCTGTGATTTATTAATTATTGTAATGGCGAAAGATAGCTTAACGGGAAATTGAATCCTATAAAATATTTATAAAGTATTGTTACACGTGAAAATATAAGAACCCAAATATTATCATCAAAACAAAACAAAATAGTATTTGAAAATTATTAATCTACGACGATATTATTAGCAAAAACAAATAACGCTGCATACAACTAT
>JADANM010005719.1:8194841-8211821 GCA_026213755.1 Eurema hecabe
TCGGTCTTTTTAATACAACATATTTAAAAATCCCAGGCCTTAGGAGGATATATTTGTCATGAACACAGCGTTAAGAACCTCATTCGAATGGTTTAATTTGTATGTGAATTGGTGGCAATTTTAAGTTAGTAAAAAGTGTAGGTATGATTTTTTAAAAGACCAACATTCTTTCTAATAAAGCAGCGTTTGTAAGACATTGGTTTAATTCATATAAGATCTTTTAAAGCTTATTATTATCCCAACGAAAAAATTTACTGAGCAATATAGTTATAACTTATATGTCCTTTATACTTACTTTGAAATTTGAATCATTTGTGAGCTAAACGCTAGGTAACGATAACTGAACCGTACAACTATAAACTATAAATGAAAATAACAATAGATTTATAATTAAGGGTTGTCGAGGGCTAAGGTCAGGGCTCGAAATTAAAGTGGTAATTGATTTAGTAATTAATTTACATTACTGAGTGGTGCTTGAGATGTTTGTGAAGGTCTTTTAATGGAAAAATTGATCGCTTTTCTTGGATAGTGGAGAGCGTTGGTCCCTTTTAAATTTAGGTATTGGAATAATATTTTTTTTATTGGAATTATATTTATAGTATTCTAGCTAGTACTGAGTAAAATAGTTTTGTTTGCATAAAGTTTGATTTTTTTCGCTACTCATATGGGAGACATAGATATTATCGTAGCCATAAAAACCCATTTAAATGCTGTGTTCTTTTATTATTTATTAATAAACATTTAACTAATTTATGATTTTAACTACATATTTTTTAAGCCTACAAGGCTCAGTAAAGTTAAAAATATAGGAAAAAATATAGTGTTTCAATGACACATCAATTTGTATGTCTTGTACGGTGGTGACTCACGTACCTACTACAGACCACAGCTATTTGAAAGTTTACCACGGAAAAAAAAATAACAAAACTACATTGAGTCATTTTTAATATTATTTTCCTACTTCAAGTTCATATAATGTGTATTACATTACATAATAAACTTAATAATCAGGTACATATTCGATTTTTTATTCATATTTTATTTTTTTTATTAATTTACATTTACATTCGGTGGTCAAATTTTGTCACATTTAGTTGTAGCCAATCATCAAAAAAGAGAAATGTCAGTATTATAATACAACAAAATCGAATACTTTATTATACGAGTATGCCATAGTACCTAATATCAATACCACGCGCTTTTTAAATTGGTCGCGCAGCTAGCTGTCAAAACTGACAGCGTTATAAATTTGCCAGTAAACGTTCAACATTTTTGAATATGACATGCTTCCTGAACGAAATTTATAATTAATGTGAATATAGTTTAAAAGAAAAATGTTTGTCTTAGCGAAAGTTATAATTTAGAAAGTTTTACTTTTTATTCGATCAAGATTTTCTAGTCCGGTTTACGGCTTCTTTAATTACTAGTTTCATTTTCATCAAGTTTTTTTGTTAAATTAATTGCTCGCTTCTGAACGCAATCTTAACACCTTTTTGTTTTTTTTAAGTGGGAAATTCTAATATTCCAACCATCTGCCGAACAAAGACACTTTATAGACTTATTCCTTGAAAGTTTTTGGAACCCGAACGAATTAAATAAAATGTTACCAACAGACTAAAAATAGTATTTAATAGGTACCTTTATTATGTAACCAAGAATAGTCAAGACTTCTTAAACTATTCCGTAAAAAACTCATCTATGTAAAATATTTGACAAACAATATAATTACGTTCTACCATTTATTACTATCATAAAGTTAATTTATTAATTGACTATTCAAAGCGTTTCGACATTTCTTAGTTATGACAAAGTATTTCCAATATGGCGTTCGTCGATATGACGCATAGTAAAACATATTATATCACAAATGCTTTGTTATTCGCACTAAAACGATAGCTCAGGTATGCGGAATGACGATTATCTTGAATTGCCATATTTTAAATTCATTGCATTTTAAATGGTTGATTATACTGTCTTGAATGTAAGGTAATTAGTGAATAACCGTATTAATTAAACTTGCTAATAAATCAATAAATAACCTCAAACCTACATTCATTGATCTATAAATCCTATTTTTTTCGAAACTTTTGAGAAGCTATCGGAATACCTAAGTTTATTTACTTACAACAGTTTACTCTGAAATATTTTGTATGTCTGGTATTCTTGTTATTTTATTATTCTTAGATATTTTATATTAATAATTAAATTTATTAATCATAAATAAATATTTCGTACGTATTTTCGTTTTTAAATAAAAAATACACTTTTTGATTTTTTTATTATCAAAAGCAAACTATTTAATCATGTTTTAGGTTATGATTGTACCGTCGAATACACTTCTACTTATTTTGACATTTATTTAAATAGTAAATATATGTAGATAACGTTAAGATAATTTGTCATTTAAAAATGTTCACATAATTTTGCATCCGATTGTACAATGCATACTTAAGCAGTTAACTTAGTAAGTGATCGTATGCAAACAGCTGACCGCGTTGTGCCACAGGTATCTTGATTTACGTCACGTGACACAGTGAGTCATAAATTGAGAAGTCATCAATGAATCATTTGACACTGAACTGATCGTTATCCGTTTGCTTATTATTTAAGTGAATATTTGAATGAACTTAACTTTGAATTACTTAAGGTAGTCTATAGATATTAATAATATTGTATACTTTCTATGAAATATTATAGAGCTAAAATCGAGGTCAATGTTTGGATGTGGTATTGGATTATTGGAAGCACGTGTTGATGATTTCCACAACTAAATATCGACCCTGAAACTTATATTATCTATACACAACTAGACATTGGCAAAATTGCAGTAACGCAGTACTACCATTTAACCAAGAAGAAGAAGAAGAATAATTAATCAAGGCATATTTGAAAGGGGAACTTTGGCTACTACGTATTACGGGATAAGTCGTGAAGATGCGGCATATATTAATAATAAATTAAAAAAATACTAGTTCATATGAAACTGGAACCATGACCTTTTTGACCGCACTAAAGATTGTAACAATTCTCATTGAATCGCATAATTTCAAGTGGCATTGACCAGACGATAGTTTGGTAACACTCCAAGATCTTTAGAAATTGGGCTAAGCTGATAAAAAACGCGCTTACAAATGTAATGAGAAATAATTTATTGTATTTTAATATATTCAATTTTGTCACTTTGCCATACAAATCTATTAAAACACTCGATTAAATCAGTTTTGATTTTTAACGCAAGCGATCTGTACTAGCAGTTACTAATAAATTTTGTATATTTTATTACACAAATAGTCTCAGTATTTGTATGTTCTATTTTGGTATGTCAAGTCGAAATTGAGCGACTTAATAAATCTCTTTATACACGTAAGACACGCAGACGAAATCGAATTGCTTGTTATAGAATTTAAATTGTGTTGTTTATGCGATGGCCAGTAAGCGATTATTCTAGCTTCAATCATATGAACTATATGACTATAACTTCTTTAATGAATAATAGCATGATGAAACTGCCACCACTTTCAACGGACGAAACGCAACTGGTTCGCACCAGTTCATTGCAGTTAAACCGCTTGATTTTAGCACCATTAGTATTTCAAAAAACAACCATTAGAGTTTCTTGCCGGTTTTTCTCTGTAGAAACTGCCTTCCGAACCGGTGGTGAATGTGATTGACGATTCAGAAGTGTTACTATATGTAGCCTAGTTAAATAAAGATATTTTTGACTTTAAATATGATCATTTTGTGGATAGGATACCGGTAGCTCGAGGAAAAAGACCATGGTTTGACGTACTTTTACAGACCAAAACCCCACTGTTTTCTGCATCAGGTAGGGATCACGAGAAACCCTTAAGACTTTTCTACGAATAATTTTACGACCTATATACCTACCTATACGATTGATTTTATTGAATCAACCATTAAAGGCCCTTAACAAAAGCATCGTATAGAAAGTTGTTCACCAGATTAATTGAAATATAGCGTTCACTAAAACTAAAAGGATTCAATACAACTTCCTGTCCTTAGGGCAATCCCAGCCCTTTGTTCGTTAACCCAGTTTTTATAAGTATGTTTGAACTATAAAAACCGGTATATTGACGTTTTAGTTTTAAATGATGATGTTACTGACATAAGATTAAAAATATTTGCTAGTAAACATTGTTCAGTTGTTGTTAAGAACATAACAAATACAATTACTCTTTCTACCTTTTTCTTATAAAGAGTAACCATAAGATTTCTTATCTAAAGAACCTGTTTTGTTGACGGTACATCATTAATCTGTATTACAAATGACGATTCAAACGTGTTACTATTATATTATAGCCTTGTTGAATGTTGAGGGATATATTTGAATCTGACTGTTATAGTACGCGTCACGATGTTTAGCGCTGAACGAAACCTGCGCAGAAGTCAAAAATAGGGTACCGAGGTAACGGCACAGCGCGCGGGGCGCGTGATCGTCGGGTGCGCGAGCGTTGATTGGTTGTGCCAGTCGTGTTGTCTTTCTCGCAACAATACGACAATTACGAACGCGATTCTACCGAAGCGCAGCTATTCTCGTCAATCGCTAAACATAAATGACGCGTACTATACATTTGAAGCAATTGAAGAAGTAATTCTTCCACCGCAATAGGGCTAACTAGACTATTCAAATATTACTAGAAAGCCATCAAATTGAGTCAACATCAGAAAAATCGAAACGAAATATAAAGCAGACAAAACTGCGATGTACGTCTCAACCTTAAAACAATAATATCAGCTACAGTAAATACGTTTTAAAATACTTTCCTTAGGCACGTGATAAAATCTATTTATGGTGCAAACGTGTAAGAATAGACGTTATTGCATTTTACTTGCGATACTGATCAATAGGATTCAGGTTTATCTCTTGAAACGTTAGTTTAAGAAACACTTTTTATATGAAATCTGGTATGTTCTGTTGAAAAGTGATAAATTTTTTTTACTCCTTATAAGTTGCTAGCTGTTGCCCGCGACTCCGTCCGCATGGACTTTCAAATAAACTTCGACCACCCTTCCCCTTTTTTCCAGTCAAAAAGTAGCCTATTTCTTTCCCCAGGCTCTAGACAATCTTTGTACTAAATTTCGTTTTAATCTGTTCAGTACTTTTAGCGTGATGGAAAGACAGACAGAGTTACTTTCGCATTTATAATATTAATATAGATATATCAGTGACTAAATATTGGTAAGAGTTGTAAACCGTTGAACTTAAGGGTTTTAAAAATACTAGTCAGAAACAAAGTCCAGAAGACTTAAATATAAAACTATAAATAAGAAATAGATTCAAAACATATCCATTTCAAAAATATTACTTAAAGAAAGCTTAAAAAAAAGTAACTACTTATATTAAAAGTAGTCTTTGGGAGATAAAAAAAAATCTGGAAACAAACCTAGTAGTTCCTGAGATGGCGAGGTTCAAACAAGCGAGTAGCGAATATTGAATTATTAACTTATCTGATCCCGTTCGTGTTCAATGCTCTAACTAAGTAATTCTTAAGCTGCACGGTCTAATAAGTAAATTAATCTAACAAGTAACTTCCTCGTTTAACATTATAACAACGGTATTCAGTACATAATATTAATATGTATAAATTTTTTTGCTTTCACTTAAGATAATCATAGATTTACAGTTAAACATTGGTAAAGGAATAATAGAAACATTTTCTGGATATATGTATAAAATAACTTCTCTCGCACACCTATTAAGCTTGTATCAAGAATTATAACATATTATGTCCCTATGTGTGCTTTTATGTTTAAAATTACGCAATCAATTTTCATGACGACAAATCGGACCGTTTTAAGTTGTACTTAAGTTACGTTTCAGTATTCCGGCAAGAGTGATACAAGGGGCAGGTTTATGTTTAAGTTATCTAATATACTTATAATATAAACTAATCTAATAAAAACATGCCATAAATATACATATATAATAGATGAATGGCGGAAAGCTACTATATTTTAAACGTAAGGAACTTGTGTCGTATTGGATATAATTTTTCTTCAATTTAATTAATCTTTAATTTATATTTAAAAATTATATTAATTTTACGTCTTATTTTAATTATAATGATCCACGTAAGATTAATATTGATGTATAATATTGATTATACATATATTTATCCCATGAATACTTTAAGGGCGAAAATGTCGCTTAGACATATTTCGGTATACTTGTCTCGACGAATAACTATTGAATAGGCTGCAATTGTACATTTTACGTACTTTTTTTTACGGTGGGAAGTCGTTGCGGATACCGCCTCCCCCCGGGGGCCCATACCGACTAAAACCCAACTTAGGACGCACTAAGCAATTTTTCGCGAGTACATTTTACATACTAGAATCTAGATTAACACAATATATGATACTTCTTATTCTGGTATAAAGCTTTATACATTAGTATAATTTATGAAGATAATAGATTATACAATCCCTTCGGTAGTAAAACTCACCGTGCCATAACTGTGGATCCGATAATAAACGATTTCCGTTATTTTATGGTTAAACAAGTAACCGCGCATGGCTATCGGAAACTGAACTAAAGTTTACATTAACTATTTTTACCTAACACACTTTTTAAAACGATCGACATGACCTTATTTGTCTAGCAGTAGTAGTATTAGCTATTAGGAAAGTTAAGAAAATTAATCCGATTCATTATACCCGCATAGTTTAGTACCGCCATTACCGTTATTAGGTTTCGTACAGCGCTAAAGATTCGTGACGCGACCTATACCTATACCTATTTACACTTTAATGTTTAAAACTACGCAACTGATTCTCATGCGGTTTTTCTTAATATTAAGAGTGATTAAAGAGGAAAGTCTATATGTTTGTTATATCTATACTAATGTTATAAAGAAGTAAAGTTTCTGTTTGTTAAATTGTAAGGGATAATCTCGGGATATATTGAACCGATTTTGTAAATTCTTTCAACAATAGTAAGCCATATTATTGCTGAGTGTCATAGGCTATATGAAAACCGAAAAGGATAATAAACATTATGCCCAACGAAGTGGGCACGGGTCAGCTAGTGCATAATGTATGCGAATGAAGCCGGGGGGTTTCGCTAGTCGATAAAGTGCGGGCGTTAAATCGTAATATGTAAAGAATGACGTAAAGAAATCGTTTAATATGATGCGAACATTACGTTCTATGAAAACCTTACGTGTTGAGCAGAAAATTATAATTTCATGCGCTATTAAGCAGTTACCTACCGTTACTAATTGCTACGAAAAACCTTTGCTTTATGAGATCGGTTTTTTTAGAAATTTCTTTTTAATAGTATTGTATGTTTTTGATACTGGTTTTAATATAGCCGCAGTTTAACCCAAATTTATACATGTATCCTACTACTATTATAAAGGCGAAAGTTTGTAAGTATGGATGTATGGTTGTATGGATGTATGGATGTTTGTTACTCTTTCACGTAAAAACTACTGAATGGATTTGAATGACTTTACCACAATATAGCTTATACATCAGAATAACACATAGGCTACAATTTTTGAGGATTATAAGGGAGGAAAGGGACGGTCACAGTTTATATGAAAGTCCACGCGAACGGAGTCGCGGGCAATAGCTAGTTAAAAATAAACCTTCCTCTTGATTCACTCTACCTGATTAAAAAAACCGCATGAAAATCGGTAGAGTAGTTTTAAAGATATGAACGAACATGGGGAAGGACAAAAAACGATTGTTTTACATTATGCAATGATAGTGTGAACAGATTTTATACGAGATTTAAATTAACACAAAGTAATTGTATAGAGTATATTTAAAAGCCTACAGCATTCGTGAACGTAGCTACTATATACAAAATGAATTATCAAAATCTGATCAGTAGTTTTAATGATTAGCGCGTTCAAGTTCTTCAACTTTAAATATTAGTACCTTTAAATATAATTTACGAAAAATTATTATTTGTGTTGTAACTTACGAGTTTCTAAGGAAAAAACTCTTTTTATTTGTTATTTCGTCGTTCTGTCTATTAAGACAATTTTCTTAGGAATGCTTACAGATGTTACCCATATTGAAATTTATATTACCTACTTGTCTTCTTTTAGTTGTGCAAAAATCTAACTCGTAAGGCAACGTCAACATAAAACATGATATGAATATTTTATAACAAACTACGAAAAAGTTATTTATAAAAAGAAACAAATACTTCTGGACGCCTTGTACGCAGCGCCAGGTAGTCACACGCTAAGCAGAGCTTGTTATGGCAAATAGATATCAATATACATATTACATACACGCCTTTGCTCTGTAGATATGTAATACATACAATACATAGCAGCAACCAGACCAAAAAAAAATAATAAAATAAGATTTTTTTCGAACCCGCTACCCTGAACTCAGAAGACAATGCATTCACCATTGCACCGAACAGTCAACATGACGAATAAATTCATATTATGACGAATGTCGTAAAGTTAAACCCGAGATATTTTAATTAAAGCATGCGTGTCCAGAATGCAGCCAATTAAATGCAATTGGGGACAATGTGGGCAGTAATAGCCACTTGGTGACAACTCATCTAGCCCTACTCAAGTTATTTATAACATATTTATATGCTGTAATGGCCGTTTCGTTCGGCAAGTAGCACTGGAGGACCATTTTTTTCTCCTTTTCCATTTTTTTTTCATAAATCCTTTACTTTTCCCTATTTTAAAAAAAGTTTTTGTTTGAAAAAAATGTAAATAGACCTGTCTGCTTGTTAAATTCTAAAACCTTTGAATAGATCCGGTGGAATTTAATTAAGAATCTCTTAAGAGGTAGTTGTCAAGTCAAATGTATGTCAAACATACCTATCTTTATTCAACTAGGCTCCATATAGTAACACTTGTATCATCATGGTATTACAAAACATTTACCACCAGTTCGGACGGCAGTTTCTACAGAGAAGAACCGGCAGGAAACTGATAGTTGCACTTTTAAGAGAAGAGAAACGGTAAGCTACATTTTAAAGGTTCATAAGGATCAAAACTTGGAAAGATTGTTTTAAAAATTAAGAATACGTATATACGTACAAAGCCACTGTAAGGAAACAAACACTAGGTAGTCATCGCACTTAATCTGAATCACGCTATAACTATTTTTAAAGACATGTATTTAAACAGCTATGTAGGGTTGAATATCTTCATTATTCTTTCTTGCGTAAAACATATTTTATCTATATAATATGATTCACAATTTGAAAATTTAATTTAATATAAAATTGAATAAACTCATAATCTGACGATAAGTACGGTAGGCCTTCACTGAATTCTAATAAATCCGCAGAATTATTTTCATTTCTATTCATGATTCGGGCAAAATTAAATTTTCATATTAAATTGATAAATCAGAGTCCACTTACTGGCCTGCTGTGAAATGATAGCTTTTTGTTGGAGTTTTTGTGAAGATATAAATTATTGTAGCTGTGTCGTGGTTTTTCTGTGTAGTTCTCGTTTGCGTTATAATCCCGGGATAAAAAGTATCGTATGCGTTAGTCCAGGGTCTAATCTAACTGCATGCAAAACTTCAACCTAATCCATAAAGTAGTTTTCGCGTTAAAGAGTGACATACAAACATCTTCGTACTCTTTCACATTTACGCTATTAGTCTAATTCAAGAAGCATCTAGTTGTTTCAAATATTACATAGTAACATTTCTAGACTATTAAATAAAAAAATAATCAAAATTCAAGAAAAAACAGGGGTCTAACAAACTTAAAAAATTATCAAAGCGTAATGATAGGTCTTGCATATCGCAATGATAACACAAAAATGCAATTAAGATTACTGGAAACAAGCAGGTTTTGTAATACAAATAACAACGGTAGTTCACACAGTACCATTCTTGTAGTGTTGGCATTGCCACACACGACGCTTTACCATCAATATAGATATGACACATCAAATAAACTATATACTACTTAGGGGTACAATTCGCTACGTTTTAGGGACTTTGGATGAAGGATAAGAATTTCGAAAAATCATACTCTATGGCTACATTAATTTGCAAATTTACTAGGCCTTCTTGATAATCCAAAAAAAGTAAAAAAACCGAGTTTGACACGGGTAAATGTCAGTCGTGATAGTAACACCGGGTAACAGACGTCAGTTATTTCTAGTCCAAAAAAATCACCTTTATGAGAGAAATCCTATCAACATATACTGCAATACCGGGGAAATTTTTTTTAAATTTTACTTATTAAGTAAAAGATATCAAAACCCAATACCACTATAACAATGAACTTGTCTAAATTATTTCTAATCGTATTTTAAGGCATTTGACGTAACCTTGTTATGTACAGGAAGTGTCCACTATTTTGGTTATTTTGTACTCCGATAACCTTTTAGCTTTCTTGATTTATCGCTAGCCAATGTCTAAACACGGAATCGTTAGACATTTGTCAAATGCTATCTCAATGACGCTCCGTATATTATATTTAATATGTTATTATTGGTCTTGTTAATAATAGAAAGGTTATTAATGTCCTAGGCTAGTCTACAATTCTACAGAACACCGGCGTCAAGTTCCGATAACTCGTTAGAGATAATATTATAATGGCTTGTCGGGAGGTCCATTTTTGGATTTTTGTATTTTTTAAGACAAGCGACGCATGCAAGGAGGTAACATATAAAAATCTACGTTTTACGTTACATGGCTGGAAATAAATAAAAAAATCATATATCTATATGACAATGAAAAGGACCACACAGATAAATAGAATCAAGTTAAAAAGAAAACCATTTACTATAACTTCAAAGCATCATTTACCCGTCAAATGACGTCACATGCCAGTGCGATGCGACTTTTTTCTTTTCAATAATATATTACGAAATTAAAGCTTAAAAGTATATATGTAGAATTTTGTGGCTAGTTGGTTGGTTAAATTAATACTTAAGTAAAAATAAATTTAAATTATAAGTCACAATGTATTCCATACGGACGAAGCCAAGAGTAAATGTCTAATAATAAATTTATAGTTAAATCAATTACACATATTATTGGCTTGTCATAATTAGTCACAAGCTGTTTATTATCTAATTATAATGTCATGGTCTTAATTTGTAGGGAACGTTATTGAAATCATATTTTATTGCGTTATATTTAGAAGTTATATGCAGTACCGACGACGTAGTCATTCACAGCTCTGATAATAAATCACACTGGGGCAAGTTAATTACCCATTTCACCACGTTATATGTTATAATGTTAAAAAGGTATATATTTGAAACGATATAATGAATTGCTTCGATTAATCTATATCGCTTTCTGTTTTTTTTTTTATTTTAATGTCCTATTACTTGCTTCTATGTACATATATTATATTATTTTATATTTATATAAAGTATATAGTTTGTAAGTACGTAAGTAATGGGCCGTCACGCTCAGCTGTGTATCGCTGATTCAGGTAAAGTCGTGCTTCATCGGCTAGGTGAGAGAGATAGCTTTATGGCGTATGTGTTTTTAGTACTTAACTTTATTCTTATGATTGATAAAACATGTTTCCTTATTTAATAAATATATCTGATTATAGGTGAGATAAACAAAAACTAGTTTCATCTTTATGAACGTGCCGTGAATTCAGTATTTTCAACAACAGCAAACAATTTCACACACAATTAACAAAGCTTCCACACTTCCCGATATCAAAGCTATTCAATTTATAACAGATCCCTGTTTTTTCCTTCGAATGAATATATTGTACGGAACTGATTCGCAACTGGTCTATATATTTTGGTTGAAAATTCAATTTTCTTATATTGCTTACGTAAATAAAGTAAACGGTCGAATAAGAGTAAACTTAAGACTTGTATTGAAATCTAATTCTTTTCTGAGATCAGTGAAGTAAGTCAATCGCCTTTATAAATTTTTTTCCGAGTAAGCTTATCTATACAACTTCTCGACATAGAACTTTTTTAATATAGGGAGCAAACGAGCAAGCGAGCCACCTGATGGTGGTCGAATGAAAGTGGTGGTGGATGAAAGTGGTCATCGCCGCCCATGAACACTCGCAGAGCTTGACAGCTCTGGAGTGGGTTGCCGACCTTATAGAAAAATATCTATGGTGGCCTTAGTCAAAGTCAAGATCAATCATAGAGTGTACAATGTACATACTACCAGAGAGTGTTTTTAGATAGATTTCTTATGTACACGGAGTAAAGTTATATACTTGACTAGTACTACATGAAATAGACTTAAGTTGATAAAAAGAAGTAAAGTAGCTTATACCATAATAAGCTAATTTTGACAATTCAAGTGGTGGTTACCTACAATCAGGTCAAACTGCCAATCAGTTCATGAACAATTAGGCAAAAATATTTTAACGAAACAAAAAAGCCTTACCTTTCGAACAGAAAAACAAACGAATAGAAAGGAACTGTATTGCAATACAAATTTAATATCAAAACAATATTCATAGTATTTCTATGAATGATTTTATAGAGTGGATGATAATTATATAATTAGTTTTGCAATACTGTTAATTGAAGTGCATTCATAGGTAATAGATTAATTTAAATTTTCACGTAATTAGGTAAATATAATTGAAGCTTTTGGTAAATTTAAGCTTAATTTAATTTAGAGCTCACTCGTGTAATCAATTCAATGAATCTGTAAGTTAGTATTAGACATGAGTTATTTTTTAGCTTAACTACAGGTTTAGTCTAGCGTGTGTAACCATTTTAGAAATATATTATTATACTAGCTGTTGCGCGCAACTCCGTCCCCGTGGACTTTCATATAAACTTACAACCCCCCCTCCCCTCCCTTTTAACCCTTCATTCCAGTTAAAAAGTAGCCTATGTTTTATCTTAGGCTCTAGACCATTTGTGTACAAAATTTGATTACAATAGGTTCAGCGGTTTGGCCGTGAAAGCGTAAAATTATAAAAAAGATTCAACCACTCGCGCAACCTTTTGGGGGTTGATATGAATAATTAATATACTTTAAGTTATTTACAAAATAAAAAAAACATCAGAAGGACTTTGTTTTTATGAATCACGAAATAATAAGAAGAAACACTTTCCAATTAATAATTTAAGACTTAAAACTATGCGTCTATCTTTTCCCTATTTAAATATTTAACCGTTCCAAAATCAACTTCAAGACAAGTACCTCACCACAGATTATGATAAATAATATGCTATTTATTAGACGTGTTTCACCGAACCGTTTGTGTAGTCTGTAAAAAAATAAAATTTTCATATAAATAAAAACTGGGACAGAGTAATTTATGAGACAGGAGTTTGCTTCGCGGAAACCTTTGAACACGGGACATGGCCGTTAATCTTCTTCTATTTATGTAGACCTGGTAGTTGGATATACTTATATTTAAAGTCGAAGGGTTAGTTTGTTTGATCGCGATAATCTTAAGAACTCCCGTTCGGATTTGATTTTCTTTACGTATTTTATATACAAGTGAGGATTACTCTAGTAGGTACATATATAAACAAATTATTTTACTTCAAACGAAGGCAACTTATAAAAATATGTGGTTAGGTGTTGAAAATAATATTATTCTGTATCTTCTAAGCTTGTTTATTTTTTATCAATAGACAGTTACAATAATAAGTCATAGGGCACAATTTATATATGAATAACCAACTGGTAACCATGGAAACGGTTATCATAATACAAAATGTTTTTTTCATTGACATGTGCATATCCTAATTTAGCACGTACTATGCGTACACACGTATATATGTTTAAACGTGCTAATATGATATATATAATAAATAACCTTTCAATAGACAATAGACGAGCATACATAATATATAAATATATAGATTGCTTTAAAAATGCAACCAACATAGTTTTTCCACGTTCTTATCTGTAGAAACTAACACCATTATATACCGCTTGTTATTTTCTAACAAGTGGTATATAATGGTGTTTGAATACCATAACAACTAAAAACACATATTAAATTACCATAGTGAAAAAATATATTTGACGTTGGCTTACATTATAGGTTATCTACGCAATTTTTTTGACATATTATATTAAAAAAAAAACAATTACGTCATTCGCGTTTCAGACAATTATAATCTGTGCCCTTGTCAACAAAGTGAGGGTAACTTTAACAAAACAAGTTCGTGATCTCTTCTAATGAAATTCAAAAGTAATAAAAATAATTATAATTGTTCTTTCGATGTTTGGAATTGACTCAAGTTACAAATACTGTTGATGTTTTTATACAAGAAACAATTCAGTACGTTACTGGAATGTATACAATTTAAATATATTTAAATATTCATATGTAAATAGCTTCGACGATACTTACTAATATTATAAATGCGAAAGCATCTCTGTCTGTCTATCTGTCTCGCTTTCACGCCAAAACTACAGAATCGATTGTAATGAAATTTGGTACACACTTGACACTACGCAGATAAATATTAGAGTTCAGATGAACTCTAGAGCCTAAGAAAGGACATAATACTACATTTTAACTGGAAAATGTAAAGGGAAGTTAAAGTTTATATACAAATTAATGTTCAACATCGATTAATCTCAATCAACTCACAACCTCAAAATCTCGAAATATTCAAAATATGTTTTAGAAAATAAAATGCTATCATTATTTGCTTGTCGCATTTTAAAGGACATCTAATTGGTAACTCCCTTTAATATATAATTATAATGTATACTATTGACAATACAATAAGCAAATGTGCGTTCTTTAAACATGTGTTTTTCTCTTCAAGCTTATTATGAACCTAGAACATTTGTGTGTCATAAACTGCGATTAACAATAGGGCAACCTTGTATTGTTATTAAAGTCTTACAAATAATTTTATACTTCTATCCTTATATTAAAAAGAAATACAGTTTTTGAGTTAGTTAGGTGGTAGAAGTTTTCGATATATTTTACTAATGTTATTATTCAAATTAACAATAGAAAACCACATTAATTGACTTTCCAGTATTCCAATAGGTTTTCGTTTAGCACGACTAACCCACGGCTAGTTTTAAAATTTAAATTAAATAATATATTATTAATTAATACAACTTACCTGAAATTAGTTTAAAATCCAAATATATCAAGATCTCTCAACTAAATCAGTGAAATACTGCTTAATCCCTTTCAACACATCAAACAGTACATAATACAAGGTGGTAGCCACAACAACACGCACAATATATTTTACAGTGTCTGTCATCACAATAACTGAACTATTAAAATTACGTATAGCTGTGTGCGAGACTCAAACACATGCTACCCACATGAGAGCGTGTGTCAAACTGAATTTGTCAACATGAAACGGTAAGGCACGGTGCGCGAGCGCATTGTGTCATTCTTTTGTATGGAGTGTAAGAGGGACAGATGACTCATTCTTTGTAGCGACGGCTGCGTCATTCATAAAGAGACTACATTTAACTTTCAATATTAATACATTGAAATAAAGTTTATATTTGATTGAAGTAAGGTTAAGAAATCGAAAGTAAATGTCACGCGATACTGAACCGTATTGCTATAGAATTTGTTGTTATTGAAAAAGGCTAAAAGGGTTTCTCAATTTCTAAAAGCCATAGGGTTAACTATAGTGCCGTACTGCGACAATAGCTTGGTGCGACCACATTTGCATGCGAATGTCTTCTTTAAGTCCGACCTTATGATATCCGTTTACATGTTTTATAACTTCATCGTACTAGTCGCGCTCCACGGCTTACACCGTCACACGTGATCTTAATATCATTATCATTATCATTTCATAGTATAAAACAAAGTCGCTATCGCTGTCTGTCTGTCCCTATGTATGCTTTGATCTTTAAAACTATGCAACGGATTTTGATGAACTTTTTTTTATAGATCGAGAGATTCTTAAGGAAGGTTTATATGTATAATAAAGTAGAGAAAGACTGATAAATTCAGAGGTTTCTAATGTGATGTCGTAAATAAGAACGTTTTTTTTGCGCTTATATTGCAAACGCTGGCTAAACCTTAAGAGATAGACCAAAATATTGTACTACAGTATTGTCCACCTTAAAAAGTTCTACAAAAACTCCGCGATGGCATATGTCTGTCTCTTAGGGACCACCATAACCATGTTTAATCTTTTACTAATAAATGGTTATTTATTTACGAAGTGATTTTAAACTATAAAGCTTTAATCCATATCCAATTAAGTACCTTAAATAAATTTTGCATTTATTATAGATCAATATGCTTTTTATTTAAATAATTACAGCATGTAATTAAAGTGAATAGTTCCAAAGATAATACAAATTTAAAATGCAGGGACGTAGTTGTTGCGGCGCCGCGACGGGGCGCTAGTTTAAATTCATACTAAAAGGAAAAATTAAATTTGCTTCGGACAGTCATACGTATTTTCATCTAGACACGCGGTAGCATGTCAAGCCAAGTTCAAGATTTAGTATACCGACATGATTTAATAGTTATTTTAATATTTGAAGTCGGTACCAAGTAAGGATCATCTATCGAACAAAAATAGAATCAACCAAAATCGGTCCAAAGATGATGAAATTAGGCCCGAACAAACATAAAAAAGCATTTAAATACGGTCGAATTGAGAAACCTCCTCCTTTTGTTTGAAGTTGGTTAATAAGTAGCTTACAAAAGATTGAATCTCGTCCTCGCTAGTCCATACATGTCAGATTGCTCGGAGAATTTCCAGTGTAAGATATAATTATATAAAAAGAAAAAATTGAACATTTTCTAATATAGAATGGAACATGAGAAAAGGATTTTAAATACATTATAGAATTTTTATTACATATTATAATACGCAATAAGAACTAATGGGATCCCATTGAACCCTACACTAAAATGAAATAATTAGTAAACTCAGTTCAGTAATTAAATAATCGAAAATGTAAAGGGTAATTTCTTAATAGTATCTACGTAGTTAGTTCATTAACGAAACAATCATTTTTAATACACTTTTTTAAATACTTACTATAATATGCTTATTAATTAATTGACACAAAATAATTATCGACTTCTGG